>JASGAU010359357.1:0-15391 GCA_030220045.1 Australoheros facetus | reverse complement strand
GTAGGGTCTTTACCCACAATACAAAGCGCCTTGAGGCGACTGTTTGTTGTGATTTGGCGCTATATAAATAAAATTGACTTGAATTGAATTGAATTGAATTACTCTGTTGCCATGTATATCCATCCATCCGTCCATCCATCCATCCGTCCGTCCGTCCATCCATCCATCCATCCATCCGTCCATCCGTCCATCCGTCCATCCATCCGTCCATCCGTCCATCCATCCATCCATCCGTCCGTCCATCCATCCGTCCATCCGTCCATCCATCCGTCCATCCGTCCATCCATCCATCCATCCGTCCATCCATCCGTCCATCCATCCGTCCATCCATCCATCCATCCGTCCATCCATCCATCCATCCATCCGTCCATCCATCCGTCCGTCCATCCATCCATCCATCCATCCATCCGTCCATCCGTCCATCCGTCCGTCCATCCATCCATCCATCCGTCCGTCCATCCATCCATCCATCCGTCCATCCGTCCGTCCGTCCATCCATCCATCCATCCATCCATCCATCCGTCCGTCCATCCATCCATCCGTCCATCCATCCATCCGTCCATCCGTCCGTCCGTCCATCCATCCATCCATCCATCCGTCCATCCGTCCGTCCGTCCATCCATCCATCCATCCATCCATCCATCCGTCCGTCCATCCATCCATCCACCCATCCATCCATCCAGTTTTTTGCATATTTTTGCAGTATTACACTCCCTTCAACCATAGATTAGGCATTTAATAACCAGGTGCAGCTTGTACACGGCCACAGAGGGTCATAAGAGCAAACACTGGGCAGGAACCCATCTACCCACAGGACATCATTAGCGCCACACCGAGACCAGATCTGCTTAACTGGTCCAGATCCATCAAGACGTTCACAATGCTGGCATGCACAGTACAGTGGGTAGAGCGCATTAAGGGAGCTGCAGACGCTGGTGGACAAATGGTTGTAGAAAGCCTCTGCAACAAGATGGTTGCCATTAGGTTCGGCCTATTAACTCAGTTAGCACGTCCTTCGTGACGAATTATGACTGCCTCTAAACTCTGAAAAAAACTGTGTCAATCAGTCATACTGCTGTATTTTCTTCCTTTAATAGAGAGGAAATGAAAAGAAAAGAACGATATAAGGGTTTCGGTTCAAACAGAGGGTCTTCATCATCATGGGTAAAGTAAGCCTCAGTATACGCTGCTGAGAAAGAGTATTCAGAGTACTGATACGTTAAAACAGAGAACAAACTGTAGTTTCTGATGTCATATGCAAAGTTGTGACAACCCGTCCATCAGCCCCAACCTCCTCCTTTATAAACTGTGAGGCTTTAAAACAAATGAAAGCAAATCCTTTGCTTCTCGTCACACTGATGTTATAAACACTATGCCCACTAGAGGGTGCAGTCACATAGAAATGTACAATAATAGATGTATGGACTTGTTTTTTATTGGAGGACAGTTTCCATTTTAGATGTAAATAACATCCCTGATATTTTATGCCATAAACACAAGGTAGATGCTTCCACTGCATATAAATAGCATAATTTCATGCCAACCATCATTATACAGCAGCATCATTAAACACCGCCTCAGTCAGACAGACCTCCAGAGCCAACCTCCAGCCAAGGTTTGTAATGCCACACTGGTCATCCTCTGCAGCCTGCAGCTGTCTCAGGTCTGCTGGTGGATATTTTTGTCCTTGCATAGCCACTGAAATATTATAAGTGAACAGTGTGTATTTTGACCTACAAAAGAACAGTGTGCCTCACAAAGGTCAGAGGTCATACACTAGTTACAGTTGTAACCATAAACAAGGATTCAGCTTTTTAAAAAATGATAAAAAAAAATTGTAAAAGCATTTTGTAATGATGTGCTGCCCTTCTACTAATCCTTGCTCCTCTTTATTGATGTTCCTGTCAGGCTCAAACTTTCTATTCCTGCAGAGTATCATTTACATTCACAACAAATCTTTTCACTTAAAAGGATGTGAAACTAAAACTGTTTGATTAGGGAAAAGAATCACAATCAGACAGTTATGTCATCCATGCACAATCATGTTTGCCTACTCAGATACACGCTTCCCTTTACACACAATAAGTTTTTACTTTTAAATGATAATTCTCTAACAATGTAACAAAAGTGGAGAGTGAAGATGACATCACCAGCAGAGCCACAGTAGCCACATTAAGGGGGGAGGCAAGTTGAAATAAAGTGGAATTCTCCTTTAACCTATTAATAGAGGTTTTTTTTTAATGAGGACTGTAATGAATCTGAGAGTGTGATGCTATCTTGGGAAGTTCCATCTGGAGCTGCTGGGGTGCAAACATCCCTAAATGCAGTAAAGAGCACGGCGGAGGTGTTAATGTTCTTTCCTGCAATCAGAACTTGTTTCCACACAGTGGGGGTTTAAAGTGTAGCCCCCACAAACTAATGGGGGTTAGTTATATGCATACTGGCTTTCAAAATAATGCTAATGCTAAAATTAGGTAGTACGCTAAATACCTGAGGCAGGTGGAGTCTAGCTTTGGTTCAAGCAAATAACCACGTCCATGACTTAAACTTCAGCACCTGTGATTTATGGTCCTAAAGCGAGTGAACAATGACATCATTTATCCTTTTGAATGCTTTGCCGTGAGCATAATGAAATCCAGGGCCTGGCAGTCAGAGTCAGCTGCAGAGTCATGTTATGTAAGGGATTCAGTGAATTAATACAAATTAAAAATTTCTTCTGTTCATGACACATAATGTAGCGTGTTACATGATGTATTTTTGGGAAGCTCTCCTCCCTCAGCTCCTAAACGTGCTGTTGTGTTGTGTCAGGCTGTAACCTCCTCACACAAAGAACTCGAGGCTGTTTGTACTGCCGTGCTGCAATCTTGAGAAAAATCTTAGATTAAGCGCTGCAGCTTGATGTGCTTCCACTGTGAGAGATTATGCAATTGCATTTCACTCTCCAATGAATTGGACATATTCCTTTGCCATTACTCAAACTGTGGCAGATGGGAAGTGAAGTCATCAGCATGCGACGCCTATAATGCCAGAGCCCGGCTGATGTATTCTGAGGCGGGATGCTGCTATAATCAGACCTAATGGAAACAGATGTTGTGTTCCATGGGACATGGCATCTCTAGCATAGCGTGCTGGCTGCCAGGCGCTTGGTTCACGAGAGACATCGTGCTGCCTTTTATCTCCACACTTCCTACACACCAGAAATAATCTTGTGGGAGCAGTCGTAAATAACAACCTCACTCACGAACCGAGGCAAAGTGCAAACAAGAAAGGATCCTCAAATATACGCACAAAGCTGTGTTCATGTGGTAATTTTAATGCTTTTTTTTTTACATGATTATCTACTCTGCACGTGCAAGAACACAGAAAGAAGCAAATGGCCTTTCTCAATAGCCCAGACATAGCTGCACACAAAATTATTGAAAGGGCAAGGGCGAGGCAAACCAATTTCCTGTTAAGTGCAAAAACAGTGGGCGCAAAAGTGGGGGTTGCGAGACAAAGAATATTATTATGCATAGCCAGTATGTTGTTGAGGGTTTTCTAAGCAGAAGTCTTTTTGCATTCAGTCCTGAAAAAGCTTTTTGAAACCGAGGTTCTCATATCACGGCTTGGTAAATTTCTGTTTGAGCTTCTATCTCCGAGAGCAGGGTACAGCGCCCTGCTGTAGAGCCAAAAGGCTCCTATAGCTGCAACAAGAAGTCAGAATGGAGGAGACTGTTACAACTGACCATTGACAGGGCAATCAAACTGATGACATCCCAGCTCTGTCACGAGCCATAAAGAAGGCACAAATGGCGAGACAGGATCCATTATCCCCTCCTCTCCACTCCAAATGAGGCCTCAGCAAGCACTCAGCGCTCCCCTTAGTGCCTTGTGAAGACATCTCAGTCAATGGGCTTTAATCACATCCATTTTCCCTCTTTTTTCCCTCCCTTAATAAAAAGGAGAAAATGCCTCAGGCTCAATCAACGCTAATAACACTGACAGGAGCACAGTGTCCATGTGGGTGGACAGACAGCATTTAAGGAAGTAAAGGGTCATAAGTTCATCATGGTGCAATAATCTAGGATGTTCTCATCAGAACGAGGCGTGGGGCCACGTGTCATTGGTTTGTAGTTTGTGGTCATCTGATGAATGAAAGTTCACTTTTGTTTGACTTACTGAGAAAATCATCAGGATATTAAACTTGTTGTTCACCAGCTCCTTAACTAGTCTGCTTGACACTCTTTAGTTGTGGGAGCTTGTCAGACGGGGATATTATAGGACAGCTGCACTGGACACTTTTTGTTCAGACTGGTAACATCTGGTAACAGCTCAACTAAACTAGCAACCAAGCTAGAAAATGTGTACTCATAACTTATTAAAAAATCAAAAGAAAGTGCTGCAAGAGGCTCAAAGCTCTGCAGAGCTGAGCAGATTTATATGATGCAGTGATGAGTAAGAGACAGGAAGGGTTTGCTTGATCTGTTCTACTGGCAGCAGAGCTGAAACATTAAGATTAATTTGATATTTGTTTGGCTTTATTTATTGTAGTCAGATGTTATGAGCAGTATCTTCATTTTTATTACAACAGCTCAGTATGAGCATGTGGGATCCACTTGGTCTAAAGTATTATCACTATTTGTCATGGCAACAAATCATAAAGAGACAGAAAGAAAGCAGGTGATTGGCTCCCAGGTTAGAACAACCCTCCGCCTGTGACACGGCCTCTGGGTTTGGTCATGTTTGAGTTTCTGTTTTGGTTTTTCCTGGAAACAGTCCCGACCCTCGCCTTCGTCTTTGTCTTACCGTCTATGCAACGACCCTATGAAGAGTTCTGTACTTCTCTTTCTTCCAGTTTTGGACTTTTGTTAGTCTAATAAAAGGTTTGCTTTTGGACTCCTGCATTTGGATCCTAAGTTCTAAGAACTATGACAGCCCGAGGCTTAAAATATCAGCCCCACAGCATCACCTTCATTTTTAAAATGGCTTGCAGTCGAGACAATGCTCCGTGATGGACTGCATTCATTTTTAATCCGTGCTCCTCAGTTACTGGGGCTGCATTTGATGAGTATTCACTTATGAATTTCAGCTGAACGTGTGTTTACCCCAGCGTCCTGGGATGGATGCACTGCACAAATTTAGTTCAGTGTTGTTCACAGTGACCGACACACTGCAAATACACAAAATACTGAAACATGTTAAGTACTACAGACTGAAGAGACGTGTGAAAAGGTGTCAATTAAAATATTCTGATCATGTAATTACAAACTTCTAACATGGTGTTTTAGTGTGTGGTTAGATTTGATGTATTTTGTAGTCAGTCAAAAACATCGAAGCACTTGTGTTGGAGACGAGGTGAAGATATTTTCTGTGAGTTGTGCCACGTCTGCCTGGCTTTTCTTCAGCAGTATTATCCTCTCATGGCCGCTGCAGCTCACACGTCTTCCTGCATGATTGGATCGCTTTATTTGAACTCTCGAACATTTACACCTTTAATTTGCTGAGAACAACAGCTCAACTTAGCTGCTGCCCAATAAACGTGTGTTTCTGCACAGCTGTGCTCCATTTGATTTTTCCTTTTTACCCTCTTTTACCAGGAAACCTAATTACAAAAAACCCCACTTTACCCAGGTAGCAGCTGTACACACTCACACTGACATACAAAAATCCACAATAACAACAACAGAAATCAGCCTCTCAAGAAAAACAGCCACACGCTGTTAACTGCTGTAAAAATACAGGATGTGTTGATGGTGATACGCTGATCCCTCTCTGTAAACAGCAAGCTGCAGTACAGTCTTATATTGTTCTCTTTCAGTGAAGCTAGAACCACGTTGGTGTCACCACCTCAGCACACAGTCGATGTAAAGATACACAAAAAAAAATTCAGTCTGAAATTCTGGCTGGTCCACGCTTAACTTTGATGATGGCAGGCATTCACTGCGGCATCATTTCACTGAGCTTATGCAATATCACAGCATTTATTTCCATCCAGAGTCGCATTCATTTTTCACCATGATGGGAGAATTGGACCGCTGCATAAAGTTTTCTCTAGCACATCCCAAAGGCTCTCGATGGGGTTGCAGTCTGGGCTCTGTGATGGCCAATCCATGTGTGAGAACGATGCCTCATGCTCCCCGAACCACCGTTTCACAGTTGGAGCCCGATGAATCCTGGCACTGTCACGAATGTCTCTGTGCCGTCAGGGTAGAAAAGTAGTGCACTGATGGAAAAAACCTGCTCATTCAGTATATTCATGTGGTCATTTTTGGGCACATGATGATGAATCTAAACCCGACCAACTGAAGCAACCCCAGATCACAACAACAACAGGCTACAGTAGGTTCTTGGCATGGTGGGGGCATCAGTTCATCTGCCTGTCTTCTTACCTTTCACTTCTTTCCAACACATTTTTTTTTTTTAAAGTGCTTCAAACCTGCACCACCCGCACCGCAACGTGGCACATGTATGTGGTCGCTGGTGTCACCACTAAACCACCCAGGCACCCTTTGATGGAAAAATATTAATAATAATTAGTAATATCTCAAATCTGTTGAACCAAGCTCCTCCTAATTTGTCATACTTTCACAGGGAAACTTGTTACAGTGTCTCGTTCACAATTATTAGTGTATATACTGTAAGAATGTATCCAGCATCATGTAATGTGTGACTAAATGTGCCAAAGGCAGAAATTTATGCTGTTTCTTGTATCATTTTGTGTCTTTTTTTTAATCAAATTTAATGCATGAGAGTCCATGTTCAATTCCATTTCTGATTCATGTGGTGCATTCAAGAAAATCCTTCAGTAATCGGGGGGATGATTCTTTACTTTATTGCTAAGATCAGCAGGTTAACATTACTTAAATGCCTGTAACAGCAAATATGAAGCTGCAGCCAGAAGACAGTTTTTCCTGACTCGGTAACAGCAACAAGCAAACTGGAGCTGACGAATGGAGTCAATAAATGAGACGTAGGTTGTTGGTTACTGAGCTTCAGAGGAGGAGGTAGCTGATGAACTGTGTTTACTTTAGGAAGAGTCGTGCCAGCTGTTCCTCCAGCCTAGAATGAACGAACGAACGAACGAACGAACGAACGAAAGAAAGAAAGAAAGAAAGAAAGAAAGAAAGAAAGAAAGAAAGAAAGAAAGAAAGAAAGAAAGAAAGAAAGAAAGAAACAAAGAAACAAAGAAACAAAGAAAGAAAGAACTTCTATCGATGGCCAACAAAGCTCAGATAAGGATGCGCCCTGTTTGCTTTCTTGCAGAGTTGCTGCAGCAAAATCAAACACCATTCAAAAGGGAGATGAATTGTACGTCGCCACCATCCTCCATATGCTTGCCTGCCTCCCACAAGGCAAGACGAGATCCATCTTTTCAAGGTGAGGCCCTCACTTGATGTGATGGAGCACCTTGAGGAAGCCATGAATACAAAAATTGCATGAAAAACTATTATATACTTGTTATTTACAGATAACAGTGAGGTCTATCAATTGGTCTATAACAGCTTCCATGCTTTCCTTTACTTTTGAACTCTTCTGAATAAAATGTAAAGAAAGCTGAAATGCCTGTAGAGAGGTTACAGAGGGAACAAGGTTTCAGCTCCTTTAGGGACCTTGTGTATAGATGGAATATTATTTTTTAAACAAATCTCATCAGTGGAAGAGTGATCCCGCTTTTCTATCTGAATGTCAAAGTCAGTTTGAAGGTCGTTGCTCGGAGCCGAGAAGCTGTTATTAGGCGTGCTGTAATAGCATCCGTTCACAAGGTTGCTGTGAGGAGAATGTGGGATAGAAAAAAAAATGGTGTCAGAAATGATTTCAGATCCATACAATCGCTGACAGAAGTCTCCAAACATGCAGTAACCTTGAAATAGCAAAAAGCCAAGGCGACCTTAAACCGTCCTTACATACCAGCCTTTTTGTTGTCTCCAGGAGTTCTCGCTCTTAACATCAGTTTAAAAAGATATGACACAACACCAAAAAACACATATTACATCACACTTACATTTTCATGTCGCAGGGTGTATCACACTCTTTCCTTTTGCTTCCTAAACTTTTTATCAGTCTCTCACCTGTTAAATTAGTCGTGTAAAACTGAGGGTGTGACCCTGTGGTAACAGAGGGATGCTGACTGGTTGGAGATGTGCTGGAAATATCTTCAAAGGCCAGAATCAGCCGCTAAGCTGATCTAATCAAATTTAATTACAGAGAATATTTCAAAATACTGAACCTTAGTGCCTCACAACTAGTAGAAAGACAGTGAGTAGACAGAGTAAAATACACAACCTGGCAATCTTAATAGTAGGTATATGACATAATTACATAATTTCTTCCTTATTATTAAGATAAAAATAAACAATAAATGGCTCTTAAGCGCGAATCTAAAAGGAGCCAGTGAAGGGAAGTTTATCCCAAAGCTCTAAGGTGGAAGGTGAGAATCCTTTTCATTTTTTACTAGAATTTAAGGACCACCAGAACCATCTCTCTATCCCCAAAGTTCAGCTAGATATGAAGGATATAAAAACAAATAAAACCTTTTATTCTAAAACAAGAATGCAGCCAGTTAAATGAGATCAAAAGGGAATAAAAGCAGCTCCCAGTAACAGGCAGCCTGCAGATTTTGGACCAGCTGCAAATCCAGTATGTGCTGAAAAACCTACAACAGTAAAAATAGTTGCTGTTGTCTAGATGAGGAAAAACATGCATGCTTACCTGTCGGTCTTTAATAGACGTGATCTGATCTATGAAATCACTGGAAGCTGGACAAAACTGATGTTTGTCCAGTCTACATTTTAAATCAATAACATGCAGCTGAGTGTGGATGACCAAATAATATGACCTTGATCGTTTCTGTCTTCCTGGTCTTGTTTCATTGCTACTTTCTGGCTGAGCTGCTTAAGTAATTTAAAAACCAAACACCAAAGGGGATTTCTTTAAAGTGATTATGGCCACGTCAGCGCTTGTCTGCATCTTGTAGCTGGTAAACTCCCTCATGGGGATTTCCTGTCATTCTTTTTTGCATGAACTACATGTTCTGGCTTTTGCTGTTCTAATGTTCTGCACTCATCCAGCTTTGATGACTATGAACGGAGTGTGACGAAGGCCCGAGCAGCAAAGGAGGTTCCTTACTCTCCTTTATAAAAGAGAGTGTCATGTGTCAGTGTGTGGTATGCTTTGTATTTTACATACTGATGAATATAAAAAATCAACAAAGCAGTGAAGTAAAAATTACAATATTTCCCTTTGAAATGTACTTAATGAATCGACTAAACTACTGAAATAAAGTAACTGTCACGGTTAGGCTCTGTGGTGGGAAGGGTAAGACCCAAATGCAGGACGTGTGAACTGGAGCTTAATTCTAAACAGCTTTATTTGTTGGAGGCTCACACACACACACACACACACACACACACACACACAGAGCAGGGAGGGAGAAACACCAACGATGACGCAACAATGAACAGAAGAAAACTGAGGGCTTAAATACACATCAGGTAATTATGGCAAGTGGAAACAACAAGTGAAACAAATGAAACTAATAACACAGAGGAAGCAAAACTAAAAACAAAGTACAAGGAACACGAGATTGTCAAAATAAAACAGGAAGTGACCAGCCATGACACACATGCAGACTTGACACACAAAAACCTGACCGAGGGAATCTAAACAGACACCTACTTGAACACACAGGCGGACAACATGGGGAAGACTGACACAAGGGACTCCACAACACAGGGGAGGAACACTAAGGGAAGACACAGGGAGAACTAAACTCTAAAGCAACGGGAGAGGAATCTAAGTACCACACGAGGAAACCAAGGGAAGGGAACGAAACACAGAAGGGCCAAAACACTGGGACCAAACACACAGGAACACAGGAAACCATACAAATAACTAATAACAGAACACCTAACAATAACAATCTGAGGATCTAAACTGTAAGGAAATCTAAGATAACACAACTACAAAATACAACAAACCGAACTTCACAAAAAGCACTCAAACACTGGACCACCGGCCCAGGACCATGACAGTATCAGTGTGTGTGTTTAAAATAATCCATTATAAGTAAAAGTCCTGCATTCAAACATAGTAAGAGCATTGTCCCCTGGTTTTCATGCGCCTAAAAACAAATCACAGTATAATTTGTAAACTATGCTTTGTATTTAAATCATATGTGAAAGTTCCCTGAAGTTAAACTAAACTGATTAAATTGTAGCTAATTGTGCTTTATTAAATGTATAAGTTGCTACACTGTGTTTCCAGTTCAGTAATTTCCTTTGCGATATTCATTTAGTAAATATCTGATCTCAGCCTCTGTTAGTCAACACTGTCAAAACTAGAGGAGCGGCTGCAGACATATCGCACGTGCCAGGAATGCTAAACATAAACGATGACAATGAGACTATCATCACTAACGAAGGGCTGTGTGGGGAAAAAGATTCCAAGTTTAATTTCATACAGGCCCAACTTTTCCTCACTACAATAAGCAAAACAAACACACAATGTCTAACAGTAGCATTTCTGGCAAAAGAGTCAATACATCAACGTATTTATAACATAATTGTACTAAGTATAAAAACAACAGATCACCTAATTTTCAAATGAGCAACAGCTGCTAGGTGTTTAAAATGAATAATAATGTCAAATGCAGTGAGGCTCCAGTGAGGCGCCAACTCTATTCCATAACCTGGAGTCAAATATCAACAGTCAAATGAGAAGCTTGTACTGTAAATGAATTTCTCTCCCACTGCAGACCTGCAGGAGAGTGATAAACTGGAGGAACAGACACAGGCGCACACTCACAGACACACATATGCACAGGGTTGTTGAGGATCTACCATCCTTTCCTCTGAGCGCTGGAGGCAATTCTAAGTCCGCCTGGATCCTACTCAGTTCCCACCAGATAGTGCAGAGCGAGCTGAAGCTCTCCTCCCTGTAGTCATGTATCACAGTGCTAACATGCAGTGGAGCAAATACTCAAATTAGGAGGAAGAGGATGAAAGAGGGAATTTGGTGCTGGAGCTGGGGCTGGTGGGAGATTGCGAGAATGATTTTGTGTTGACGCCCTAGGTGAATTTTCATGCATAGGTACACGCAATAGCAACCAAGGAGTGTAACAGCTCCAGTGAGACTTACCAACAAATCCTAACCACAGCCAGAGTGCTGTAATGGCTTCTGGATGAGACATAGGCTTCTGGAAGGATGGTGATCCTTTTGTTTTGTGCATGGTGAGTGTCAGCAGGTGTTTTACACACTCTGGTGAATAGACAGGGAGCCAGAGGAAAACAGATCCATCACCAGAGAACTGTATACATGTTTCAGTGCGCCCACTTGTTCCTCTGCTTACTCAGCATATTGATATTAAACAGTAAAAACAGCCACCTGAAGTGAAAGCTCGAGACTGATATATTTCCAGAAAGCAAGATATGAGCAATTTGAAAGGAACCGATGTGGACAAGGAAGGGTAAGAGCTGCTGCTTGGTTAAAGGTAGAGAAATGAATCCTCACCTCACCACTTAAGTGTGAAATCTATGTAACACTGAATGCATGTGTAATATGTGCAAGTAAGACACTGGATTCAAGGAGGTGTACTCTGAATGGCAAACACAGACTATCAATCACATTTTTAAATGTAATACATTGGAAACTAGGTCATTTCAAGCCATAGTTGTTAATATGGTCATTACTGTAGATTATTTATGGATTATTTAAGTCATTAAATCAACAGTTTCTGTAACTAACAGACACTAAAGGTTCCGTAACTTAGCCAGACTGCAGTAGCAGTTTTATTCAGAGTTTGCAGGCATTGGGAATCATATCTACAGTCGATATCTACAGATCAACACCCACTGAAACTTGAGGTTACTTTTCTCATAACCCTTGTTCTCTGATAACATGAGTGAGCTGTCGCACTATGGAGAGTCATGTATCACATTGCTCAGCATTGTCCTCTGAAGCCTGTGTGTCACAACTGCCAGCCAGTACTGGTTGGCAGTTGTGACACTTACAGGTGCCACTCTCTTCCCTGTAAAAGGGTCAATGCAACATCAATCATCATTCAAGATATGTTCACCTCTTCTTTGCTTTATACAAGGAGGGTGATCTGTGAGATACCTTACCCATGTTATCAATACCAGTGGTTATGACATAAGTAACCTGAAGTTCTCGTTCTCTTTAATTTTGGTTTCTCACTATGGGGAGATGAGCCAGATAAGCTCATCTGAACAAATGACTGTTATCCTAGGAGGTCCCAGCTGCTCAAGATATACTCTACTTTCATGGAGACACCCCTAAAGAGAGCCCAAGAAGCTGCCATTCCTCAAGTGGAATGAGCACAAAGCCCCACCGGGAGGTGCAGACCCCTGCTAGTGTAGGCCAGCTCAACTGTCTCCACAATCTAATGGGAAAGGTGTTGTTTACTAATACGCTTGCCAACAGTGCAGGAATATTGATGACATGTTTCAGTGATGCAAGAGCCAGCAGCTGCATTGTCTTTAAAGACATTTTTTTTTTAATGTCCACTTGGCGTAGTGGTTCAAATGGTGGCTGTGAAACCAGGATCTGCAGTTTAGACACTGGGCAGAATTGTCGTGCTTTCATAAAACAACAGACTCACCAGATTCACCGGACTCATCAAACCCTCTGTGAAGCCCACATGACTGCAGTGGCTGCTAGATATACTTTAATTGTGGAAAAGGGCTCAGCTTTATCCAAAAGCTCTTGGAAAAAAAAGAGAATCGCTGTCACAGAGCACCAAAACGAGAGAATGTGAGATGTCTCGCACCACTCCTCAAATACCCTGCACTTGTTTTCATACAGTGATCTTGTGGTATAATTCTGAATAGTAGCTATGACAACTTGGGAGTTCTTTTGTACTCAGACTCAATCTCTCATGGGCAAAGCCCGGAAGGCAAGGCGCTCTGGGTGAGACTGAAAAATCTCCCCCCTCCCCTGGAAGAATCGGACAAAGCCACCATTGGCTCCACAAAAGGGGCACAATCTCCATTAACCAAGGGGACCTCACTCAACTCGGGCGATCAGTATCATTGTTAGGCCTGCAGAGGGAGCACATAAAGTACATATAAAGTACACATAATGCAGCCACTTCTGAGCTAATGTATCTATTCCCAGTGGAACCTCCTGGTCCCTCGGGGAGAAATACGGGGGGGACACTGAGCACTCCCTCTTGTGGCGAACGGGTCTACCTGTGGTTAGCCGAAGTGGGCCCAGATTTGGGTCACCACCTGTGAGTGCAGGGTCCAGTCCTTAAATTTTGGGTTCCCCCCTGGGCAGCAAGTCTGCTCCCAAGTTCCTGGCTCCTGGGATATTGAGTAGCCCTCAGTGACAACAAGTGCAAAGGATGGGACAATACCCCACCCTGTCTGTTGATGTCAGCTACCACCGTGGCATTGTCTGTTCTGATCAAAACATGGTGGTTTCTTAACAGAGGGATGAAGTGCTTCAGAGCCAGAAAATCTGCGAGCAATTCATGTGAGCGCCTCTCTAACATGAGTCCAAAATGCCACTCATGACTGCTCTCCTGTTGGCACCCCAACCTATGACTCACATCTGTAGTCCCCACCTTCCTGAATGTGACAGCTCCGAGCGACACCCCCAGTGTCACTGGGAACAGCACAGTCTGCTGTCACTCTGATATGGCGGTGGGTGTGGTGCTTTCGACACAGTTTCAGAGATGCAACCCAACCCATGTAGTCTGCCTAGTAGAATCACCACCAGTGAAGATGCCATTAATCCCAGCATCTACAGACATACTCTGAATCAGATATATCTCCCCACCTGAAACATGCTTACATGCGACGACAATTTTTCCCCATTCTGTCTGTGGAGAGATGTGCTCTGTATGAGGTGGAATTTAGAGATATTCTTATATAAAAAAAACAACACTGGTTGGTACCAGAGCACTCTTTGTAGTTTATGGTGAAACCCAGAGCCATCACTGTCACCCTTCCTACCATTTCTGACTCTGACAGCAGCAGCAGTTCTCTATGATGCTCTCCAAATGCCCTTTCTCTTTAGCGGGGCAATGGCCACCTCATTACATTTCACAAATATAGACTGAAGGGTAGAACTAGGTACTCGTACATACTGCCCTGAAATACAAATCACAGGAATTGCCTGTGAGATGGGCAAATAGGTATATGAAAATATGCATCCTTCAGGCCTATTGATGTGAAGCAATCACCTGGGTGCTCTGAACACAACAGAGGCATTTGTCAGCATCCTGAATTTTTATGGCTTGAGATCCTGATTTAGTGCACATAGGTTCTGTATTGGACACAGCCCCCCCTATTCTCTTCAGAACGTGAAAATACTTTGAATTAAAGCTGCATTGACTCTGCTCTTGAGGTATTTCTCTTACTGCTTCCTTTAACAGCAGGGAAGATACAGTAAAAGTCACCTAAGTTGAAGTCGCAAGAATTAGATTTTTGCTCAAGTTGGATGGCTTCTGCAGGTCCCGATTTTCCTAATGTTAATTCCAATAAAAAATCATCACCTAAATCGGATCATACAAGTTGGATTTTTCCTATTGGTCCTATTGTAATACATTTCCAATTAAATGTGATCGCATAAGTCGGATGAGCCCAGTGCTAAAGCGCTTCCTCAGCTCCTGTCACACCGATCTACACAAACTCCGTGCATCAGCTCATTCATGCATAACTACACACACTAATAACACCTGGAGAGCGCATGAGTGTCTAGACAGTCACATGAGGTCTGGATTGGCTGCACTGGGTGAATCGGTTCATTTCACCAGAGGCCGGAAAGGTTGATACCCTCATCTAGAATGTCATGTTTCTGCCTGTCCATGAGCCCTAACAAATTCAGCCATCTTGCCCTCACCTACAGGACGATGATGCTGTCCCAGCTACTTGCACTGCTGCTTTACTGAGGTGGAGACACTGGTCCATAGCAATGCCAAGCTCTTCCCACGGCTCACTGGCATCAGAGTTTGCAGTTGCCCGGCCCTGCAACCCTGCGGAGTAGGCTAGCAAGAGTGATGAGGTGTTCAATGTCCTCCATTGAACAGGGAGCAAATAATGTGTTGTCGTCCTCTTTGACAGAATCACTGAGCTCCTGGCAGACTAGCCTGCAACAAAAGGCTTTTTTGGGTTGTTTAATAATAATAATATATTTTAGGCTCTGTGTGTGTCTGTGTGTTTGCTATTTAAGCCTTTCTATTTTTGCGTGTTCGTTTCTCGAACAGGAATGAAAACAAAACAAAATCAGGAATAAGGAGTCAAATATTCAATTTAATAAAGCCATTGTCCACGCAGTTTTACAGCTTAATCCGGTTCAGAGTTGTCGGAGCTGCCCGATGGAGTCAGTGCAGCTTCACACAAGTCTGACACCGCTCTCTATCTTAGTTCAACTTTTATACACAGACACAGTT
>JASGAU010359352.1:11171-23866 GCA_030220045.1 Australoheros facetus | reverse complement strand
CTCTCTCTCTCTCTCTCCATCCACATCAAATAAAAATGGGTTGACATGCTGTTTTTAAGTGTACACTGATGTTATGATTAGCAGGAAATTGACTAAAGCAAACTTTAGTAAAACCTGTATGATTAATCTAAATACCTAAATTCAGCTGTCTGAAAGGGAAACTCCTAAAGGCATATGCAGTGAGCCCACGTCTTTCCAACACATACTTTTAATGACTTTGGTAAATCCTGAGAATATTTTTGTAATCCCCAGAGAAGGTTTGTTCTGGGGAAAACCTTTAGAAAATCTGGCTTTCAATCTTATTTCCACTTGTTCTACATATATCCTTTTGTTTTCCGTTGTATATGTTTTCTATTTTTTAGGCATGAGGCTCCTTTGTCCTATAAATGTATGAGAAACTGTCAGAATATGGACGCTAAATCTGCAGAGAATTAACTGATTTTGATCTGCATGCTCATGCCACAGTGTCTGGCACGTTTCAATCTGTATATTAGTTTGTTAAATCGACCCTGACCTGAGATGTTCATGATTAAAAAGGAGCTGCAGTTCAAGGTGATTTTGATTAAGAATCGCTGCTTTGTTGTCTCAGATGAGTATCTTAGCTACACTTAGAACTTGCTGTGACTGTGAAGTCCCAGTGTGATCCTTAGGGTGCTGTGTAATCTTTTCATATTCACTGATGCAGAGGAATAGAGCAGTCATTTGGATGGCCAAATGCTTTTTCTCCCTCTCTGCTGAAGCAACTGAAGACTTAATGTTCCCTGTGAATGGTGTCCTTGTAATTATTTACCCTCTGTATACTCTCAACCCAAACAAACATTTGGTGTAATATAACCGGACTTGATTAGGCTTGATTAGGCTAGTTCAAGAGTTTGGGAACAAACCAGGCCTATCAACTGCATATAAAAGTACTGCAGTTTTAGGTTTTGGATGTCTTATTCCAAAGTGGCCACTATGATCTGTACAGTATCCATTTAGGGATATGAAACAGAGATTTGGAAAGAAATTTTATGCTATTAAAAAGTTACTGGAAACAATAGATTGTGTTAGGGGCAACCAAAATACTGAGTTTCTGTTCGAATCTTTGGGTTTTACCCACTTACCCCACTTGAAATTTGGCTTCTTCTTTTTTTTTTTCTTTAAATGTGCACACATTAGTATATCTTTGTTTTGTTACCAACAGGCTTTTGTTGGGATGTTTTTGAACCACTGATCTTACTAATCATCAATCACTCGTGCAGCGCAATTGTAGCTTGTTTTGCCCATTGATCTCCTGTTAATAAAGAATGATGTTCTGTCAGCAGGACTCTTTGAGATTTTGTTCCGTGAACAACTTACCCCACAGTGTACAACAGCAAAGGCAGCAAAAGTGACATTTATATGGTAATGTAGGAGATTATTATTACGACGATCTTTCATAACAACTCAAGGAAGTTTGATTGCTTCATTTGAATAAACTATGTGAATTGAATATTTAAAAAGACCTATTAAGGGTGCGAGTAATCTCCGGAGACAAACACGGTATTTGCTAAAGGACTATAAAGAAGGTTGAAAGTAGCATGGGTTGTGGAGCTGAATTCTCTTCTGAACCCATGGGGAGCATTTCTTGATTGTTTTCCTTGTGTGCAGTTCCACATGAGTATTCTCTTTGGTTGCTTCTCTACAAAGGCCCACACTCCAAAGAAAAAAAAAGATAAAAGAAAATACAAAGTCCATTTCTTTTGCTGCTCAGCACAGACATGTCAGTTGTTATTATGTGGATTTCTTCTGCACCTTTCAAGGAGAAAATAAAAGGTTTAGCGGCGGTCAATCCTTTGAAGTGACACAGGCCATTGCTAACATTTGTTTCAAGAAGGCACAGGAGGACTGAATACTAATTAGGCCTGTTTTGCCCCTCGTAATTTCAAGGAGAGAAGAGGAGCTGCAGGATTGCGGTGATTTGGCTGGAACTGTGATGGAATTACAATCAGAAAGACAATGCGCTTCCAGGACAAATTACGAGAGATGCAATTAGTTTGAAATACATTTATTTGCTTTCTCAGCCATTAGATGAGGATATTTACCCAAGCAAAGATGCAAACGAGTTCTAGTTTGTTTGGAGGTGACTCTTCAGTTTAGTTCATTCTGTGTTTAAATCCACAGAGCACTGTTACAGTAAGAAACAAATCTACAGCCCATCACTTTTTCCAAAAAAAAAAAAAAAAAAGACTTGTTTGGATCTTACAGCTTGGTCAGTACAATGAACTTCAGATGGCTCTGCACTGATGTTCATTTGAGACTTTTATGTTGTTGTCAGACAAGCAGCACCAGAAACGGTCTTCAGCCTTTTGAGGTTTTTCATGAAGAGTCCCAGCCAAGTACCAAGTGCCTTCAACTGTAGCACAGATCTGTGGAGATCAGCTATATTCTAATGACTTAAAAGCTCAATTTAAACTTCTGCCTCCATTAAATGATACAACTATCCAAAGAAAAACTTTTCTTTTGTCAGTGGAACAAAAATGTCCTCACTTTAGGTAAACTTCATAAAATTTAATATTTACTGTTTTTTTATTGTACTTTAGATATGCTTATGATTTGATTTTGTTACCTGTGGGCAGAGGCAGACCAGAGTAGCTATTCACTATGTTAACTGGTCATTACACTAACCAACAAAATATTTCTATCATTCTCTGACAACTCTGTTTCAGATCCTGCAACATCTCTTCTCCTCTTTGAATATAAAGAAAAAATAATGATTATCCCTCCTGTGCCTCCATTAAAGCCCACTTCATGCTCACCAAACCTCCATAAAGACAAAAACAAAAAGTCAAATGTAGCCATCAAGCAAAAACCTTAGTGTGCAATTGGTGAGCTTTGTTATTTGTTTTTGTTCATTTTATTACTTGTTGACAAAGCCATTACAGTTGATTATGATTATATATTTTCAGTTTTTCTGCTAAGCAAAGCTAGCTAGCCTGCAGGCTCATATTTATTACACTAGACAGTGGTATTGTATCTTTATGCTCTAAACACATTATAGACTGTAGCTCTCCAATTCTGTGCTTGGTGGAAGTCATGTTTTTGAAACATTTTTATTTATGAACTATTTCAGGAACCACAGAAAAGCCTACTAATTTATCCTATTTTATTATTTATTTGCCACTTTCAATTTTAAGTTCATAGAACAATTATGAATTTCAGCTAAACACTTTGGGACCTTAGACTTGTCCATTGCATTCACAATTTCCAATTCATTTTAAAACTGAATTAGAAATTTAATTGCAAAATATTGTCAGTCTAATCAAATATAGCAATACAAAAGGCTAAATACATATACTATATTGCCAAAAATATTCACTTGTCTGTCTTCACACACATGTGAACTTGAGTGACATCCCATTCTTAATCCATAGGGTTTAATATGATGTCAGCCCGCCTTTTGCAGCTGTAACAGCTTCAGCTCTTCTGGGAAGGCTTTCCACAAGATTTAGGGGTGTTTATGGGAATGTTTGACCATTCTTCCAGACACTGATGTTGGACGAGAAGGCCTGGCTCAGAGTCTCCACGCTAATTCATCCCAAAGGTGTTCTGTCGGGTTGAGGTCAGGACTCTGTGCAGGCCAGTCAAGTGAAATTTACCTCAAGGTCAGATCCTGCAATGCTCAGAGAAAAGGCAAAAAAAATCCAAGAACTACATCTCAGACTCTGCAGGCCTCAGTTAGCATGTTCTATGGTAAAGTTTATGATAGTACAATTAGAAAAAGACTGAACAAGTTTGGTTGCCGAGGGAAAGCCTCTTCTCTCTAAAAAGACCATGGCAGCACAGCTTAGCTTTGCAAAGCTCTATCTGAACCAGTCACAAGACTTCTGGAACAATGTCCTTTGGACAGATGAAACCAAATGAAGATGTTTGTCACAGCACCACATGTGGTGAAAACCAACCACAATGCATCAGCACAAAAACCTAATACCACCAGTTAAGCACAGTGGGTGAGGGGTGATGATTTGGGCTTGTTTAGCAGCCATAGGACCTTGCGGTCAGAGGCGATCCCAAACTCCAGCTTATACCAAAGTGTGAGGCCATCTGCCTGACAGCTGAAGCTTAGCCAAAATTGGGTAATGCAACAGGACAATGACCCCAAACAAACCAGTAAATCTACAACAGGATTGCTGAAAAAGAGGAAAATCAATCAATGTTGCAATACCCAAAGTCCAGACCTCAACCAGACTGAAATGCTGTGGCAGGACCTTAAAAGAGCTTTGCATAAATAAATGATGGTGAACCTTTTTTTTCCCCACATCACTGTGTTCTTACTCATCAGATAAGAAAAACAAGAGAAAATGCTTTGATGGCAAAACGAGATTGTAACCTCATTCTCAGCAGTAATGTACGGTACCAGTCAAAAGTTTGGACACTCTCACCCATTCATATGAATGGGTGAGAGTGTCCAAAATAGGACAATCTACTGCTCTACAGTAAATCCTTTTCATTTAGCTAGCTGTAGTTTTCACTGAAATAATACATTTGGCAGGATACTGAAAAGCCATGCATGGATATGGGTAGATTATGAACTATTTAGGCATATCTATTGTTAAAATGCCATTAATCACTTTGGGGAGGGGATAAATTCTTTCCCCTCCAGGGTTTGCAAATAATTCAGAAGAGGCATGGATACATAGACCAGTGGGAGAGAATCCCCCCAAGCAAATTGCACCCAGCATGTAACATCTATATGCAAAGAATAATACTCTAAAATTCAGCCCCACTCACTGCAGTCTTTACATCAGTTTTTGTATAATAAGCCCAGATTTGTTTCCCTCCAACTGAATGAAATAAAGTGCATTTCCTGGACTTAAAAGTGTTACTGTGTGTGTATGTGCTTCTCAAAGGCATCATTGTGAAATATAGCTTAAATTTCACACCCCGATAATAACCAGGGGTAAATAAGCAGCAGAGATTGACATATTTAAATATGAAGGCAGGTAAGTCTTTCTTTCATCCATCCCATGGCAAATAAAAGACATTTTCGGTTTCCATTCAGATACTCCAAATGAAAGGAAATTACTGTAAGATGGTACTTTATTGGTTTCAAGAGATGGAATTGCACCAGCCCAGAGTCTTAGTTGAATGAACATATCCTTGATTTAAAGCATTTCACATGTACAGTAGGTAGATCTTCTCCAAAATCATCTTACACAAACTATTGAGACATTCAGTTCACTGTTGTTTAGAATCCGGTTTTTAATATTTAAATGAACTATAAAAAGCACATTAAAACATTTTCTCATCTTAGTTACAAAAATGGGTGACTGAAAGGGATTCTCATTGCATTCACAGAAGGATTTGAACAGTGGATCTCTAACAGTTAATGTATTTCTCTCTTTAAAAAAAAATCCCCACCCAAATATATATAAACTTAATTGCTTAACCAAGGTATATACAGGGCATAGCAACCTTGCATCTTAAAGGTTATCAAGAAAGTTTGAGGTATACAACCAAAATGAAAGCCTGTCAGAAAATGAAACAAAAAAAAAAACTAACAGAAAAATAGAATTAAATAAAAGAAAATGAATGCCATGATTGCTTCCTACTAGCACAGGATCACAACATTAGTGGGAGATGTTGTCACATGAGTGCTGGTGTAATACTTCCAGTTGTTTCACCTATGGTCACAAGGGCAAAACAGTAAGTAACCTCAAGCTTTGGACTGTCAATATATACAAAGGGCATACAGTCTAATTTAGCAATAGAGAACTGTTTGAATGCTCACTTTTATTTTCTTCATGACATGTACACAGTATGTGTTGAACAAAAAAAGACAGAATTATAAATTTACTTGATTTCATGATGTCTTTAACTTACTGTATGTCTTTAAACCAACATTGAAATTAAAGAGCCAAAAGCAAATCTGATACACATGCAAGTTTTGAAAGTGGATTTAGAAATAAAAGTTTTGTACAAAATAATAATTACAGTATTTTATAATTAGCAAAATACACCTTCTTTCTTAGCACCTCTTTATACTTTTGTTTTGTGTGTGTGTTTTGAACAAGCACCATTGTTATTGTTGTTTTCATACAGCACCTGGAGAATCCAGAGAGGAGATGTGTGTCCCCTTATGTCGCCCGACCTCCTCCCTTGGTTACTCCGATTCACCCTCCTCTGCCACACCTTCGAATGTCCTTCACCTTTGCTCCGTAACGTGGTTAAGTCGTGTGGTTCAAGCCCCACAAGGGCAACAAGTATTTTCCTGGGTTACACATACATACGTGGAAAGACATGTTTGCTACACCATCTCTTATTCAAAACTTGCATGTGGCATGGAAAAGGGTGGGGGGCTAAAAATGGGGTTTGGTAGTACCCAGAATGTCTCAACATGACTTTCTTTGCAGGCCCCATCAAGTCCTATTTTACTTTTTCATTTCTATTTAGCCAAGGAAGCAGACAGGCCCAACTTCAAACCCAAACTTCTGGTTAGGGTCCCCAAAGTCAGTCAACATGACATCAATAATTGGAACCTGATCAATTTTGGGAGTATTAATCTCCATCACAGTCTTTCCGTAGCCCTTCTTTGTCTGCAACAAGAGAGAGAGGGGGGACACATAAAACACGAGGAAGTAATCAGATGAGAAAAATATGAGAAAAATAAACTGTGACCTTCTCATGTGTGCTCACATTGTAAGCTGATTATAAAGCCATTTCATTTACATCTTACAGAACTGAGCTACTGAGAAAACTCTGCTAGTAGGAGGAATATTTTACGAGATTACAAGCGTAATAGTTCTGGTCAACAAGTGCAATTAGATAACAAACAGATTATAGTAATTCAAAGCAGGAATGTTCATTATCTTTCATTCAAAACATGAAAATCCTCAGTGTTCACCAGAAATGAACCTCAATCATGACCTTATTTTTTACCTGGTTAGGTTAAAACTGACAGGGCTTACCTCGCATCCATCTGAGATGGCCTTGATGAAAGGGTTATTGTCGTAGGACATCTCCTCATCGTTGGCGCCCAAGAAACGCAGCGCCTTATCGTAGCTGTCGCTAGAGGCGTCGTACCATGCCACAGACTGGTGGCAGCTGTAGGTGAAGTTTTGCCTGGCTGAGGCTGTCAGTAGTCTGAGGAAGGTCATTTGTACCATGTTTATTGAGTTCCCATCTGCATCGACATAGGAAAACTGATGGGGAAAAAGACAGAGAGAGCAGCAATTATGAGTATTTCTTTCTAAAATAAAAAATCCATTCAAACTACTGTATGCAATAATTCCAAATCTTACTGGGGAATCTTTACTTAAATGCTTACTTTAAAGAAATATGATTCCAAATGGAAGAAACTTCTAATGTATTATTTCTATGAGAAGAGAGTATCTGTACACATGCGTAAGTGAAGTGATGTTTGGCTGAATTAATTTAGTTAATGAATCGAATCAATTAGAATATAACAAACTGGCTGCTGTAAAAGTTTTCCAGCAGCATACAGTCAGGGCATTTTGTATCAATGAAAAAATACTAGAAAATGGTTTTACAGTAGACACTTTATTGTTGTTTTGGAAAGCTTCTAGAGAAACAAGGACTTTAGAAACAACACAGTTCTGACAGATACTTTGCGTAAATCTTGTCTGAACATGTGCATTAAAAGCACTCTCTGTCCGATGCAGGGAGATTCACTGCACTTTTGATGCCTTGATGCTGTCTGTTACAGTCAGACTTTGAAATGTGCTGTTGTGGAACAAACAGTGATGCCAGTTTGATGGAGCAGGACAAACCTGTTTCTTTCATTTCTGAATACAATAAATAGCTGAAGTTTACAAAGAGATTTTAACTGTCCAAGGGCAGAGTGAAGTTTGTTGGAACGCTAATATTCCAAAGAATTCTCCTTGGCTTCATGCTCATGTTTTAGTGATACTTTGTTGTGTATATGGCACACTCTAGCTATAGAAATGTTTCAACAGTAACAATTTTATGGGTGGTTACGGTCTGAACAAGTGCATACAAAAACTTCAATATCTGCACCCATAAAAAGCAAATCTGTGCCTGATCTAAAGGTGGTGCTATCAAGGTCCTCTTGTAAAGCCGTGCACTGCTTCCAGCACTTCTGTTACATTTACATTACTCTCCAAAAGTCCTATTCTGACTTCTTGGCATCTTGCAGAGATCTGCAAATTTGGCAGAGATCAAACAACGTCTGTGTCAAACTGACCGAGACTTCATGTTGTTGTTCAGGCCTCCAAATCACAAAGCGTTTCAAGTTAGAAGCGTGACCAGCACCATGCTTTGTTTTTTTTTAACAATCACAAGGTTGTACACTAAATTTTTTCCCAAAGGAACAAACTGGCAGCATGTTTTTGCATTTATTTTGGTAAAATTTTTGCTAAACCAACACAATAATGCCTCTCCACCTGCAGTACTTGGCAGATTGTTTCACAGCCCCTGTTCTGATATACTGCAGGAGATCCAGCGAGTGTGATAAATGCACACTTGCAAGTGAAAATGGGCCTTTGACGGAGTGATTGAAATATAGCAGGAATGCTTGAGGCAGTACATCGCTGCCTAAAGAGACTACTTTAAAGAGTTTGTAGCCAAATTCAAACTAAGCATGTTTTTTTGCTTTTTATAGGTCCCAAATCATGTTGCATATGAGGGAAAATTAAGAAGAGAAAAACAACTGACTGAATAAGTTTCAGTTTCAGTTAGAGCTCGAGGAGATAGATGAAAGAAGACAAAGAACTTACTATTTTACCACGCTTAAATTCACTAAACCATGAACCTGGGACTTCTTTGGGCCATGAAGATATTCTGACCTTTGGAAAATAAAAATACAGAGTTTGTTAACATTCTATTCAATTTAATTCAATTTTATTTATATAGCGCCAAATCACAACAAAGAGTCACCTCAAGGCGCTTTGTATTGTGGGTAAAGACCCTACAATAATAATTCTACATTTCTACATTATCACAGGCATAATTTTGTTTTGAATCATGCAGAGAGTGTGTCTGTTGTACACAGCAGAGCCTAAAGGGTAAGAATCAAAGTTTATGATCAAGGAGCAGAAGATAAAACTGGTATTTTTATATCTTTGAAAAAACATTTTCACAAACTCTGTAGAGTTGAATCATTTGGTAGTATTTTGCCTTTCAGTGGTGTTTGAGTTGTTCGCACAAAATCAGATGTGTACAAGTTTATTCCTGCAGCAAATCGAATGGATTGTTGTAAGAATAACAGCTTTGTGCTGTGCCTTCTGTTCCTGTCTTGGGTTAGCATGATGGCTTAATAGTCATTTAGAAATCATGACTAGAAATGCTCGGTTAAAATAATAAATAAAGCCAAAGTTACTTACTCCATCGGACTTCTTATCTGGATAGATGCAGGTTTCACCTCCAGCAGTGAAGTTACAGTAGACTTTGAAGGAATCCCCTGAGCAGCCTTGGTTCGGGTCAATCCAGTACTCACCTGAAGAGAAACAAGAACAGCCAAATATCCTCTTCAACTGACATCCACAGAAAATTGCATAAAGCTCCATTTCACAATTTAGCGTGCTTGATTTCTTTATTTAAGTAAATTTTGCTGATTATTTTCATGGCTTCCACACAGCTAGATATCCATACCTTTTATGCCTGAACCAGGGTACATTTTGCACCTCAAAGAAAGTAACACAGTAATAATAAACCTAAACCAGTCCTTCCTGCAATAACAGCTATGTCTATCAGCTTAAGTGGTCTACTTTACAAGCTGACAATC
The DNA here is from genome assembly GCA_030220045.1 of Australoheros facetus. Taxonomy (NCBI): domain Eukaryota; kingdom Metazoa; phylum Chordata; class Actinopteri; order Cichliformes; family Cichlidae; genus Australoheros; species Australoheros facetus. The sequence goes on along the minus strand of JASGAU010359352.1, from coordinate 14,145 downwards.
CCAAAATGCACTGAGGGCCCAAAATTCATGCATTAATTATAAGGCAAAGAGAAGTACGACATTCCAAAAAAGAGGCATACAAAAAATACCAAACATTAAAGTTTACTGATGAATTCAAATCTTTCTGGGCAGATCTGTTTTCAACAAGAATGTTAGTTTTACTTTTTCAATTCAGAGTCAGTTTGTTAAAATAATCCATGTTAGGACCAACAACAACTACTGAAAACATGAGGAGAGTCTCTGTGTCTGTTGCCTCCTCTGTACTGATACATGGGCTGATGAAACATACCAATAACACGGGTGTGTTTTTATAGTAAACAGAAAGTTCTTGTAGCTTTTTTTTTTTTTTTTTAATGCTGAACTCTTGCTGGTCATAAACTTACCATCAGGAAATTCTGGGTGGCAGAGCTGGAGATCTTTACATGTCCTTGCAGGGTTGTTTTGTGTGCCCATGGGGTATTTCATTCGCTCAATGTCCTGCTTGAGGTTGTTGAGGGAGCCAAAAATGTCCTCCATACCCTCACCATAATCCATGGTGATACCATCTGACTGTATGTCACTGGAGCGCTTGGTCCTCTTTGGTGACTGAATTGGCAGGGGCTGGATAACTTCACCTGGTGGACCCTGTAAGGTGTTTTAGATTTCATGTAATATGTCTGACCTTAGACTTTGTACAATGCTAGTGTAACAATTTGAAGGTAGTGTAAACAAAGACATCAGCAGGGGTTTAAAATACTCACAGGAGGACCAGGAGGACCAATTGTACCAGTGTCTCCTTTTGCACCAGCAGGGCCCTTTAAGAAATACAAACATGTTATCCAAGCTGCTTTTCAAGTAGACAGTTATTGTTGCAGTGCCACTGCATCTTTAGAAACATGGCTTTTACTCACAGATGAACCCTTGGCTCCTTTGGGACCTTGAGGACCCTGTATGACACAGTACAGCAAATTGGCAAAATTGTACGATTATGAAAGTATAAACTAAATCAGTGACTGAGTAAGTAAAAGACATACAGGCAAACCAGGGGGGCCTGGGGGACCAAGAGGACCAGAAGATCCAGCAATCCCCTGTTATGAAATGAGATCAAAGTATTAGTTATACATACATGAAAAAAACAATGCAGGCAACACAGTTACTGTGAACCTGGAATAATTAGTGACATTAAAAAAAAATAATATGACAGGTGAACCAGGGACCTTCAAAGAAATCCCTCAAAAATGGGCAAACACTGCTTTTTAGGCCTTAAAGTAAAAATAGTAATCTGAGTAAAAAGATTTAAATTCTTCAGCTCTGAAAAAAGGAGACATTATATTTTTATAAGGATAAATTTCTATCCAATGCACCACCTTAAATCACTAAATGAGGGCAGGCTGAAGACTACAGCAGGAAAGAGCATAACATTCAGTGATCCTGCAGTTTTGTTGGTTTTTTTAAATATTACTTTTAAACTGATGAAGGCTGTCATGTGCTCCTTTCAGTACTGCTTCTTATTTAAATGGAGAAACCAGAAAAAAAAGTTTAGTTTTAATGATGTGGCTCAGAATAAAACCAGTTCCCCACAACACACAGTGTGATATTATTATAGTAGCTGTCACACATACAGAAACTGACCACAATGCTAATGAGTGGTCAAAGAAAAACTGGAGTAGTATTGATGTTCATAAATAATAAGGAAAAAATAGATAGTTGCTCGTTTCAACAATTTTGATATTCTAGATGCTAAAGAGTTTGATTTAAACACCTCAGAGCCATGATTATGCAGGTTTCTGTACACATTTTAAGCAATTTGCATCACTAATCCAATGAGATATGTTACGATGTTATGCATAAAGATATGTGCATTGCACTGCTCAGCTGCAATGCAGCTGAGTTTAAGTCAAAAGCAAGTGACTGTGGCAAGATCTTTGGTCACAGTAGAAGGGCAAATGGGCTAAAAATGGCAAGAGGTGGAGGGCAAGTGGCCTGTGGGCCAGTGTGGGAATAGAGTCATCAATCACTTACACTGTCGCCCTTGCCACCAGGAGAACCCTGGGGCCCGGGCAAACCTCGGTCTCCCTTCTCTCCTTGCTCTCCAGGGGGTCCAATCAGACCAATCAAACCTGGGTGACCCTGCAGGATGAAAACAAATGGACACGCACAAGTCACAGCCAGTGATTACAGTAATGACCTTTGTGAACTCTACCTTTAAAATGATGCCTGACAAAAGCAACCTTATTTTCATCCACAAAACTGAAAGGCATGTGGTAGGCTGTGAAGGGTGAAGTTTCATTACAGTACAAATCCTCGGGGATTTTAACTGAAACGTCTCTCTTACAACACATACTGCTCTGGAAATGCAAACATGAGCAAGGCCAGTTCACAAGACAGATACATGATTAATTTAAAACAGGTGAGTTCTAACCAGGCCCACTAATTTGACAGCATTATTAATACACAACATGCAACATGGTGCCTAAACTGTGCGCTTTTAAACTCTTCCCTTCCAAGCCACCCTGTCAGTGTGTGGGAGGCCATTTAGATAGAGCAATGTGTGCTGTCTGAATATCCTCTGCAGTTATATTTCACAAGCAAATTTGACAGTTGTAGCAAAGAAAATACTAAGATTAGACAGATTAGAGTGATACATCACATTCAACCACATATTCAGTCACTTTAAGGCATTTTCTCGTACAGAAGCTATGACATAAACTTGGTACCTTTGGTACCTAAATGTTAATACTATAAGTGTATAGTGGGGTTCTAAGAAGTGTTGCTTTGGATCATTTGCAAAGGCATAGAAGCTGGGTAGAAGTAGAAGTATGCCCCAAATCACTGTTCAAAGGTTCGTCTCTCTAGTTACAGGGTTATCTTCTATTTTGAAGATGAGAAATGAAACCAGTTTACAATGAGACAAAGAACAAAGTAATACACTCACCTTTTCACCTTTTGAACCCGGGTCACCTTTCAGGCCAGGAAGACCAGGAGGACCCTGAAC
>JASGAU010359352.1:0-11061 GCA_030220045.1 Australoheros facetus | reverse complement strand
GAAAAGGAAGAGAAACCTTGAAGTGTCGAAATGAGAGGGAACAAAAGAACCGACTTGAAAATTACACATTTTATAGAGACAGAAGCGAAGAAAAAAAAAGAAAGAGATGAAAACCATTCATTTCAGACATTATTTAAGGGGATAGTGTAGATCTTTGTGAAACAGCCAAATCCAGAAACAAATGAGATCTTCAGTGGACAGTTTGTCTCGCCATGTTTAACACTTTCAGTCTTGACTTAAGTTTGGTGTGACTTAACTTCTGCAAGACAGTCTGGAAGCAAGGAAAAAATGTCTACTTGTAGCTGTTTCAAAAACATCCTCCCTCCAACAACACCGACTCTAGATAGGCAGATAAATGCCAATAGTAGGACAGCTAGAGAGAGTGGGGGACTATGCATACTAACCATAGGACCTGGTGGGCCATCTTGTCCTGGGGAGCCGGGCAGTCCTTGTTCACCCTGTGAAAAGCCATTCAATTGTAGTGAGCATTATAGGCTGCTGTATTTTCTCTGGTCTGCCATTGATTTTCTGTGCCCAGCATGATGATTAATAGCCCAAACAGGGAAGAAAAGTGTGCTGGAATAAACAAGCGAAACTAAAGTATAAGCCAAATGGGAGTATTGATTATTCCATGAAGTCTATCATCATGCTTTAGTGGTAGTTTTTTAAAAAATGTTTGTCCACTGTGGGTGTGGGTGTGCATGCTCTTCGGAGTGGAGTATATTGTACAAACAGGGAGGCATGATTGCTAAAGCGTTAACTTACTACAGCGCCAGGGATTCCACGCAGACCCTCTGGACCAGGCTTTCCTGGAGGTCCCTGGGGGCCAACTGGTCCTGTTTTACCTGCTGGGCCCTCGACACCTGACTCACCCTGTATGTGAATATACAAGAGTTCTGATTGCATACTTCATACTTTGGAAAATTAAGTACAATTTTATTATATCTAAAATTGACCAAATACAGGTTTTTAAAACAGTCAAATCTGTTCAGTAATTGAGGACCTTTAGGGAAATACGAACATCAGCTTCAGAAGTCTTTTATACACAGTTTTTAGGTAAGTGTAACCTGGAAGCAGTCACTACGAATGAATGACAATGCCAGTGGCATAGTTGGTTATTTACAGAAGTCTTAATGTGTAATAGCAGCATGTAATATAGCAGTGTAGATTTAAAAAAATGTGTGCCAGCATCAAGGATCTGCAGCACATAAACAAACTTTGATAGCTTGTTGAGTTTTTTGTTTTTTCTGAAGCTACTCAGCACTTCAGAGTGTTTTTATCAGAAATCAGCTGCAGGCTGTTTTGAGCTGTAAATTATGGTGAGACTGTATGCCATCTTCAGACTGGGTAAATGAGGGCCAGTATAAATAAATAAATAAATTTAAAAAAAGAGCCTGGCCTATCAAAGTTTTGCTCCTGTTCCTTTAGATAAGGTTCAGAACAGGCCCAATAGATGGTAGTAACTCTGGCAATGTTTGCATCTGAAGTTGGTGAGAACATAAAGTCATCATGTTCCACAGCTGAATACTGACAAGCTGTAATCTGAAACACATCATTATGCAAACAGACCACACAGAGCACATGGAAATAAGCTATCGTGTCTGAGCTGTAAGGCACTCACAGATTAAAGGCTTATTGCAATGCTGTCAGAAGTACTTTACTGAATTTATCATGACCACTGTGTATTACAGCTGCTTGAGATTTATGATTCTGATAATTAAGGCCAAATCTCTGTTTTAAGAACATCTTAGAGTGTAATTCATTAACAGTGACTGTCAAACAGCAATTACTGAACAAAAGTGTTAGTGTATAGAAAATCTGCACTAGTGGCATACATAAAAATATTCTTTTGTCAAAGTTTGCATCCATACTTGTCCATAAACAATGGGTGGAACAGCAAAGAGAAAGGCATTTTGTTACAAGCACCAGCTGGTGTTGAATGATTCTGCCTATGCACAAAGCAGCAGAGCATATGTGTACATTTAGACAATGATGAAACAAAGGAATTGGAGTACAAGTGCAAACTCAAGAAAAATTTCAGCGAGCTCTGATTCACTCTAAAAAGAGGAACACATGATAACTCAAGAATACCTGAGGGTTATACATAAATAGCCTTGACTTCCTTTGTACGCCTTGAAATTAAGCCACAGAACAATGGAGGAAACAAGTGAATTTTAGCTTTACTCAAATAGGCCGTGTCCATAAATTTCCATCTAATCTGTGATGGAAATTAAATTACTCCTGCATTTTTGTGATTTAAATTCCACAATGTGGGCGCAGTGAGGGAGGAGGACAGCCGAGGGACTTGCTGAGATGGCTCTACTGTGCAAAGGATGAATTGATTTTGTTACCTTAGCGCCCTTCTCTCCTTGCCTGCCCTCTGCACCGGGAGCCCCCGGAGGTCCCTGAGGAGGATGATAGTACATTGCTTCAGCATTCCAACAGAACATCAGCACAAGCCAACTGTACAACAAGACTGCACAAACAAGTAAATGAATATCATAGTTATTCGCAGACTAACTTGTTATTCTGTTCATTTTTTTCAAGTTGTGTATAACAGTGCATCATGCATACTTGAGTCTCAATAGAGGAATGATAAACATCACTGGAGATATTTTTTTCAGATTGTCTCCCAACATCAAACAACTGTCTTTTTTAATAAATTTTTAGTGGATTTTTTTTTTTTCATCAAACAGGGAGGATGTTCCTTTGTCATCCATTGTTCACTGGGTCTGTTGTGTCACAACACTCGCCTTTATCTGCCCACAAAAACTTGCCATGTAAAAATTCACATTTAAGAGACACAGGCTTCTTCAATCACAGCAACAGCTGTTGGGTCATCTTATCTTCCTGGTCAGGCTCTTCAAGGCCCACGACCATTTCTTTCAACTCCACATCCAGTCTCCCTCTTCAAATCCACTCTCCATCCAAATTCCACTCTGATCTGGCCGACTGCAGCCTGAGTGCTATTGACTGAGAGCCTATAATGTGAGCTTGCCTCCTGTCTTGGCGCTTTCATCTTCTCCTGATGTGTACCTCTTACTGGTGATGAAGAGGCAGGCTCCTGATCAGCACAAAGAGCCATTTAAACAGTGGCACAATATAGAGCGGCCAGAGTCAATATATAGGTGTGTGTCAAGGTTGCCAAAGCACTTTTTTGTGCATTGGCAACCTTGTCATGTGTCACGTGTTTAGCATGCAGATTATTGTTGTTTCTAATTAGATAAATTGCTTCCATTTACTGAGTTAAAAAAAAGCTGTGACCTGAACCCAAATAAAAAGAATTAAAGCCAGATGGGGTTAATATGTTTTACCATCTTTCTTTTGTCAAGAAGCATAGGAGAATAAATTTCCAGCATTAATGCATCAGCAGGATAAATTAAGCTAAATTTGTGGAGAGGCTCAATTGACTAATTAAGAATCACAGGCTGAGACGGAAAATGATTTAAGGATGGTTGCAAATTTTTAAAGGCCAAATGTAGAGAAAACACAAAAAGGGTGGAATTATGTATGCGTGACCTGTCATGGATTACCAAGGACCTGTGTGGGGAAAAAAATGGCTCTTATCCAAACTATAATCCCTTGGCCATTAAGGTGCAGCATATGCTGATACCGTGCTAAATACTCAGAATATAAATTTCACTGGACATATTCGAAAAGCAACCAACCCTGGTTTATAAATGCATAACATGTTTTTTTATCCCGTGGGATTGAGCGCCGGGTGCTTTTCTTTGAGTCACCTGAGATTGTGACTTTTCTTTCAAATTGAGGAGAATAGCTGCTCATTTTCATGTGGACTTGGGAGTTTCACATCGCATTGAAAATATGTTAATGCACCATCTTTGATGTGCGCATTCCATTCAGCCGTTTACCAGCTTTGATATTTCTCACCGACGTCTCAGCCTCGTAAACTACATAAAGGACATCTGCTTACTCACATTAGCATTTAATGTGGTTAAATGTTTTTTAAATTTTAAGACAGACTTGTAACCTTGAGAAGTTTCCCCCTAAGTAGAGACCACATATTGTCACAGGCAAAATCTCAGTGGTGATAAATCTCAGTTGTGGTGTATAGTTTTATATTGTTGGGCTTGGAGTTAGTCTATATGTATTGGTTCAGAACAAAATAAGAAAACTGCACCAACAGGCAAATATCTACTCATTAATATTTCTCTTGATTTTATTTCTCTCCTGATCAATCAGCACTGTCAAATGCAGCTAATGAAAAATGAAATGAATTGAAAGGATAATTCCATCATGATAATTCCATCATGTTACATTCAAACGATTCAAGGATTAAAACTTTATTTCATTTTTGTTGATGGGCACTGCTAAAGCCAATCCTAGTCTTCTAATAACCTCTTAACAACTTTACCGTGTCCATGTTATGTTTTTGTTTTGCTCTGCCTGTCAGTCCAGCACTCATGGATCAATAGTCTGTCAGACTTGCTATATGTCTCTCGCCTTCGCTCTTTCTGCCACAAGGACATAAAGGAGTTTGGAACCCAAAGCTTCTTCTTCTTTGTTTTTTTTTTTCCCAGCAATTTTTTTTCAGTAAGCCTTTTCAATTTCTTGCTAAGAAAAAAAAATTGATTCATGATTTTCACATCCTGACGTTCATTTCTCGACAGGCTTTGGGGTGGCTTTTCTTCACAGACAGCATAACGCCTTGACCCCTTAAATCTCCCACTTTGTTTTCCCCACTCTACTTTTAATGAAAATGAGTCTCTGTAGCTTAACTGCCAAAATTGAGCTGGTGAGGAGGAGTTGTTGCGAGGCAAGGCAGAATACTGGCCCACTGGCTACAGAGCCATTGCACAATGCCAACAATCTATTTTAAAACCAGGGTAATACACGGTAATACATGGGCTTGTTGAGTTAAGATGTTATTGCTGACAAATGCTTTGGTCAGCAAGAAAATTCACACCGTAACAACTCGCTCTTAAAATGATGAAATGCTAACAATGGGACCATCCGACTGGTCGATCTTAGATTTTTGCTGGAACCACACCAGTGATGCAAACACTTAAGTCAAATTAGTTTTAACTGCATTGGGCTTACTCTCTTGCCAGGAGGTCCAGGTGGGCCAGCTTCTCCTGATGGACCTGGAGGTCCCTGAAAAACAAGCAAGCCAACGAGAAACACAGGAAAGCTATTAATACACAATATAACAGCCTGCATTAACAAGTAAGTCTGTTCTGGTTATGAATTTTGATGAAAGCGCAGCATGCGTCACTAAATATCTACCAAGTCCATCTGCCAGAAGGATAATAACACAGATCGTGCATTGACAGTTTGGGAATACTCAAACCCCTAGATAGTTATAAGAGTTGTGCCATAACCCAAAGTTGGGAGAGGCACAGCACTGCTTGAAATAATACACACTGTGTTCTCTGAGACACTTTCATCCAATTATCTCTGAGTTAATTGCAGGCAATCAGAGCATTTTTTTAAAAAACATTTGCACTGGTAAATATTCACAGTACTAAGAACTTAATCAGCTCATTTTTCAGACGACTGCACAGTCACATATAAATACAAATGTTGTGTACATTTTGTCTCAAAGAAGGGTGAACTGTCACACCATATAAACACATCTAACCAACATTTTTTTCACTGTGGCATTCAAAGATGCAAACTGGCTTCATAAACAAACAAGCAAACAAAAAAAAAAGTAACATTGGTTGAGTTTTTCTCTGGCAGTGATAAAGGTTCATTTACATCCATAAATATTCAGAGTTGTGAGTTGTTGCACTTTACACGGGGCTGGCACATTAGTATTTGGCTTTTATTTCTAATTATACTTAATGAATATACAAAGCAGATAAGTCAATTCACCCCACACCCAAGTGTATGAGGTAACTAGCATGAATTAAAATGCTGCAGTGTAAATTATTTACTCACTAAACATAATTAGAGCTTTTACTGGAGGCAAACTTGTGGTGGAGTACTACAGTATAATCTAAAACCCCCCAAAATACTAATAGCACTGTGACAATGTAGCTGACTATTAACAGGATTTCCTTCTATGATGTGCTTGTAAAGTGTACCACAATGATATTCATACATGATATATGTCCATGCAGTCATTTATTCGTTCCAAATTGTAAAAAAAAGTGTCAGCTTACGGGTTGACCAGCCTCTCCATCCTCTCCCTTCTCTCCTGTTTCTCCATCAGTGCCCTGCAGAAAAGACATGAGCAGGTTACATATGTTTGACAATGGAAATATCTATAAGGACCATGTTCTTTAATTCTTGTATTAAATATGAGCCACCTGGAACAGAGTTATATACTCAGGAGTCTATATAGGGTTAACAGGAAGATTTCATACTTACAGCCACACCTGGCTCACCAGGAGGGCCAGGGTCTCCAGGGAATCCAACAGGACCCTTTACAAGAAAGAAATGAAATGCATCAGTGTTTAAAAAAAAAAAAAAAGACATAATTTCCCTGGATTCACACATTAAAGACATGGTTAGTAATTTAGACAGAGATTTAGAAATGGTGTACCTGGTTACAGCCTCTGAAGGAAATATGATGGACTTAATGATGATGTTGCAAATCTTTGAGAAAAGGCTTCACTGCATCCCATTACTATGCAGGCATAAAATATAATCTCCATCAATAAAAAGGCTTTTTAGCTCTTGAACATGTTCTAGGCTAAAATTGCCTGCCTTATGGCTGTAGGAGATATTTCCTTTAGAGCAGTACATTTCTGCTTGTGTGATTCAGCCCTGAAAAACTCTTTTAAAGATGTCAAGAGTATTTGTCAGACTTACAGGGTTGCCCTTTGCTCCATCGTCTCCAGGGGGTCCTTTGGGTCCAGCAGGTCCAGCAGCTCCAGGGGGGCCAGCTTCTCCTTTCTCTCCTCTTTCACCTTTAGGTCCCTATAGTGATGGAGGGCAAGGGAGGGCATTCATTACATCAATTCCACAAGAGGCAGCTCACACTGAATGGGATGGGGGCGATAAAAACAGACAAGCAGTCAGATGTCGCCAAGAGAAATTGGATCCAAAGATCATGTCGCCGTGGGTAACAGGGGGACAGGGATCGGACAGGGACCCTGCATGGTCAACATATGTTTTAAGCAACATGAGCTCATATATAGATAGATATGATGTTACTGCAGTTACAGGGTTAAGTATGTATTACATTTTTAAAAAACCTTCCTGATGAAAATTATGTATAAAATAAGTATATGAAAGCATACAGGATGAAAGTTAGATCTTAGATTTAGAGTTATTTTAAAATCACTAATACATACAGTACAAACACTACTGCTTATGATGGAAACATGAACTGCACCCTAACTTTGGAATTGTCACTGACACCAGCAATTCAGCGGGGAACTAGTAGAGGACATTGTCGACGCTCGCAATCACACTCTTTTACCCCTCCCACTGAAAATAGGCCATCTTTTCAATCTGCTGTTGTACCTCAATAACAATCCATTAAGCAGCAGAGCTAAAAAGCTATCATCAGTGAGTTTTTCTCTGGCAACAACAAGGGGAAGCATATGAATATGGTATGCTGATGATCTTAAAGCTTTTAAAAGTAACCCCAAACAAAATAAAGTATGGCATTGGAGAGCACTCACATTTTCCTGTGCAACAGCCACAGTGTAACTATCAACAAGGACAAATCATAACTTAAGTTGCATTAACATGGATGTCTGATGTTTTGAAGGAAACTTGCTTCAGAGTAGCTGCGATCATTGTTCATAAGGTCAGAACCAGCAGGCACAGCCTCCTGGTGATTAGCCTATGTCTTAAGAGTCTGGGAAGAGACTCAGCTTGGCAGGTTGTGTGGATACAGGGCATAAAGCAGAAGAACCATGCTGAGATGAACCGCCAGCTTAAATGTGAAGAACAATTACCTTCACTGTGATGAATACATGGTGTCACTAACAAAAAACAACAAAAAAACAACACAAAACAAAAATAACCAAACAAAAACACCTCCTACTGGAGTTTGTTGAAAACATACCTAAAGTTAGCAAGTCTTGTTTTTTTTCCTTGTCAGCATTCAAGCGCAATGGTTTGTGCATCAAGGGTGAAATGAAGTTAGACAATATAATGTTTTTGTCTTTATTTTTTAAAGAAGAGCCCTACAAATGCTCTACAATCACTAAGGTTGAGTGGTACGTTACAGATAGATAATCTACAGTGAAATATTGAATGTGTGTTGATAAGCACGGTGGCTCATTTACCTTAGTTCCAGGCTCTCCAGGTGGTCCTGGGTTTCCAGCCTCACCTTGCTCACCCTGTGGTTAGACAAATGTCAGTGTCAAAACAAATAAATCTTCAACCTAATACATTTTTTTCAAATTCAGTACCTAGTTCATAACATTCAGTATCTATAGCGCAGCCATGTGCCAAATGACAGCAAAATACACAAATTTAATTGGAAGTGCTGTAAAAACGAGATTGTGTCAAAGCACTAACTCAAAAAAATACTGAAATGAAAATGGGGGCGAGTGGGTTGTCTGAGGTTGGCTGGAAACTCTGAGAGACTCTAATTCAGTCTCAGTGCCCAACATCCTTCAGTGCAGGCAGAACACTCTGGGGTGCCATGTTGTGACTCTTACCTTCTCACCTACAGATCCCATGGGGCCAACACCACCTGGAGGACCTTGTGGACCCTGCAGCAGGACATAAAAGAGATAATTCATCATCTATCACCTTAGGAGAGGACAAGTAACGATATACCGGCCTTACAAAGTAAGTGAAACAGCGATGTGAAACCTAAAGAAAAACTAGTCTATGTCACAGTCTAGCATGCATACGGTACAGCATGAAAGTTACTTGTACATACATCAGCTCCACTAGGACCCTGAGGACCTCTGGGACCAGGTGGACCAGGAGGGCCCTGCAGGAAAGAGTTGCAGAGTTGTTACAGTATATTAAATAATAATAACCTATGAACACTTACAAATAATGAGTGCTGTTTCTCTTACCATGGGTCCAACATCACCATTCTCCCCCTTTTCACCAGGAGGTCCTGGAAGACCCTGTGGACAAACAAAAAGAAAAAAAGGATTTTTAGAAAAGAGAACAATCAAGAGCTGTTAACTGTAGTCACAACCGCTGATGCTGCTTAAGATTTGATTTGACTGTGAGAATAAGTTGCAGTGATGTACTATTAAATGTATCTGTGAGCCAAATGTGCAAAAGTTAATGACTAGAATTCATTTTTTAACTGCTGTTTAGCCCTATTATCTGTTCAATGAAATATTCAATGAGTATATGCAGGGCAAGGTCAAGAAAAACTGCTGCATTAAAAGGCTTGATTTGGTTAGACTCTATGTTACACACTTGCTGTCTGAGCAAAAAGAGGGGTTGAGGCCCTTTATGGATTCTTCAGTCAAGGTGTCATGTTTTTATTCTACAATTCTGCTCGCAGCTTTGCAGACATGTAAGACAATACTGATCTATTATTTCCCATTCCTTTTTGCAGTCAGTGACTTGTCTGTCTTTACTGAAAGGTGCAGGCATAAATCCGGCTCACTCACGCATGTAAAATGAGAAGCATGGTCAAGACCTCAAATGTGTGTTTGATCTGTGACATTTCTACCAGTAATTGCCATGATATCGCTGAAACTTGCTTTGCTTCTGTGTGGTTTAGAAGGTGCTGATTCTGAGTGAATGCTGTAGGTTTGCTCTGGGGGGGGATCAAAGAATTAATTCCTCTACACATTATGTTAAGTACGGACGACAACTCTTTGCTGACTGTTTTAAGTTTGTGCATGCACACATCTAAGCATGCGTGTGTTCACTGGGTGCTAAAAAACTGTCTGTAGAGGCATGCTAATGTCTCCTGTGCTGAGTAATATAATCCATGTAAAGGTCTCCTCTAGTCTAAGATCATTAGCAGTGCTATTCATTATGTAGAATAGTGAATATACTCAATAAGGACCAGACTATTGGAGCAGGTCGGTCCACGCAATTAATGGAATCGTGATGGGAAGTGAATTACTCCCAATTAAAAGTCCATTGAAAACAATCCTGCAGAGATAGGATAGCACCTTGGATTGATGAACAGTAGTCTATGTAATTTCATCAAGACAATGACCCCAATCTCTGCAGTGAACACCTAACATGTTTAGCTTAAGATGTTGATTACTAATAAACAGATAATTATAAAGAAATGGTCTATGTCTGTGGGAAAGGTCCTACCTCGTTAGGATATTATCATAGTGCAGCAAAACATCATTAAGGCTAGTTTTGTTTATGTGCACCTTTTTGTGTCAAAGTGTTTTGTTTTTCAAAGGCCCCAGATAATTTCAGTCTGTCCTAAACTATGTCCTTGGATGAATACCGCTCACCAATGAATAACATATAAAAGACATGTATGGCACTGATAATAATGCTTTTGCATTATACACACTGGCAGGCCTCATTGACACCGCAAAGAGAAGCCAGGCTGTGATGAAAAAAAGGATGTTGCCAGCGAATGAAGGTGAAAGGCGCAATCGTTGCAGGTTAAAGCAAGGTCGCTATACGGTACACTCCAGATCCAATTAAACTGCGTAAGCCATGGTGTAAAGACCGATTTGTATGTGTCTACTTTTTTTTTTTCCCACTGTAGCATTATTGTGTGACATGAAGGTCACACTGTAGTTAAGGGAGGCAAATGAGTCTGACTATTACATCTGTCATCATTAGACACACACACATATATATAAAAAAAAATTTTTTTTAAATCCCAGCTCGCCCCTATGGGCGGTCTATTTTGCCCTCCAAGCTCGGGTCCTCTACCAGAGGCCTGGGAGCTTGAGGGTCCTGCGCAGTATCTTAGCTGTTCCCAGTATTGCGCTCTTCTGGACAGAGATCTCGGATGTTGTTCCAGGGATCTGCTGGAGTCACTCTCCCAGTTTTGGGGTCACTGCCCCGAGTGTTCCGATTACCACGGGGACCACTGTTACCTTCATCTTCCACATCCTTTCCAGCTCCTCTCTGAACCCTTGGTATTTGTCAAGCTTCTTGTGTTCCTTCTTCTTGATGTTCCCGTCACTTGGTATTGCAACGTCTATCACCACGACTTTCTTCCTTTGTTTGTCC
>JASGAU010359345.1:0-11694 GCA_030220045.1 Australoheros facetus | reverse complement strand
GATTAGTGATCTGGCTTGGGTGGGCGGGCCAGGGCGGGCCTAAGCGTATCAGTGGGCGGGCACAGCCCCCTAGGGCCCGCCCATAGCGACGGGTCTGCTTCTATGACATAACTTACCGACTGTCTTTAAACGGGGACAGGAGGAGGAGAGGTGAAGGAGTGCGGGGCACCTAATCAGCGCCGCGCCTCTGTTGTTGATCATGTCATATGCACACTGTTAAATACGGAAAATGCAACTAGAGAAATATTTTCTCCACATTGTTTTGGCGACCCCTGCATTGCATATAGTGCATACCGCCCTTTTGCGCCACTGTCCGTAGATAGACGAAGCACCGCTTCCTCTTCTGTGTCGCTTTCGTCAGACTCATCCTGAGTTGCAGTTCCAATTATTCTGGCCTTTCTGAATCCCGACAGGATGGTTTCGGTTGTCACTGAAGCCCATGCTGTGTTGATCCATCCAATGATTTCCAGGAAAGTTGGGTGGCGCATTTTTCCGGTTGCCATGAAGCTGTGCTCTCCCATCATCCACTGCTCCCACAGGTTAAAGCTCCGGTTCACAGAGATGTCAAGTGTCTGAGTATTTTGGTTAATGTGTTAATAATTTCACATATAAGTCGGAGTATCCGGAGTATAGGTCGCACCCCCGGCCAAACTATGAAAAAAAGTGCGACTTATAGTCCGGAAAATACGGTAAACCAAATTTGAATAATATGCATTTCCTCTTGTTGTTCTTCCTTAGAAGTGGCTTCTTTGCAGCAATTCAACCATAAAGTCCAGACTCACACAGTCTTCTCTGAGCAGTTGATGTTGAGATGTGTGTGTTACTTGAACTCTGTGAAGCATTTAGGTGGGCTCTTATCTGGGGTGCTGCTAACTTACGGTTTCTGAGACTGGTAATTCTGATGAACTATCTTGTGCAACAGAGGGAACTCTTGGTCTTCCTTTCCTGGGGCGGTCCCGATGACAGCCAGTTTCATCACAACTTTGGTGGTCTTTGAAAGTATTCTCAAGTGCAGTCGCAAAGTTCTTGAAATTTTTCCAATTGACTGACCTTCATTTCTTAAAGTAATGATGGACTACCATTTTTCTTTACTTAGTTGAGTAGTTCTTGCTATAATATGGAATAGGAACATTACTCAAATAGGGCAATTCACTGTATACCAACTCTACCTCTTCACAACACAACTGATGGTCTCAAACACATTAAGAGGGCAAGAAATTAACTCTTGACAAGACACAGCTGTTAACTGAAAGTCATTCCAGGTGGCTACCTCATAAACCTGACTGAGAAAATGCCCAGATGTGCAAAGCTGTCATCTAAGCAAGAGGTGCCCACTTTGAACAATCTAAAATATAAAACATATTCTGGTTTGTTTAACACTGTCGTATTTGCTAAATAATTCCATATGTATTTCTTCTTAGGTTGGATGACCTTACTATTAATCTACACATCACATCATAGTTCATGCTCAAAAAGTCATTATGGATATTCAATATAGGAAGTGCTGTGACCAGCTGATTGGATTAATATAGCACCTGGATTATAACGTCTTATTGTGTGCGATATTTATGTGATTTCTGCAAACCCACTAGTGAATGGAAACAGCGTTCTGGGACACAGTGAATGCATGATATGTACATGTAACTACCGGTTTTATATGCAAAAAGAACTATTGCTCTCTTATTTAGTTGCAATTCTACCAGCATTTAAAAATAGATATGCAAATAAGAGCGTGGGCAGTCCAGCTGGTCATAAAGAGTTAAAACACAGACAGAACGCAAATTTTTTTAAATCTTTTTTTCCCCCATCCTTTTTCTTTTTTCCTCTTCTTGGTACAATAACTGTGTGATCTGTTCATGGTTTGGTGAAAATCGATACTGCGGTTATCAGTTAACCGCAGCGGACAGTTACTCCTCTACTGAATACATTCAAAGTACAAATCTCAACACGTAGATTACCACAACAGATGAAAGTAATGGCAAAAATAAGAAAAAGGGATAGTGGTTGATAGTCAAAATAAAAATAAAATTAATAAAAACCTTAAGATTAATGATGTCCTTATTAAACAGTCAATACTACAGTATACAAAGCACAAAGAATAGAATAATAAAGTTTGTGTTAAAAGCACATCAATCCACATAAAAACACAATAGCCTTAAAACACTCACAAATGATTAGCATGAGTCATTGCAAATGAGAACATTTCTCCTAGGCAGAAAAGTAGAGATTAGTTGGGAGGCGAGAAGGAAGAAAAGATGGTCTTTATGACTGTCAGATGGACAGAAGCAAAAATGAATTCTTACGGTGCTTACCACTGCACTTTGAAATGCCTCAGAGAACCTATTCACTAAACCACAGGTCCACAGATTCATTTATAGAGCCACTATACGTCATTGGGCTAATAACTGAGGGTTTTGAATTTGCACAAAACAGTAGTAAGAGAAAAGAGGAGAGGAAGGTAATAAGTCAAGGTGAAAAAGATCAGAGACAGTGCTGCAGAAATGATTTGGTGGAGAGATGACTCTTTAATAATAAATGACAATTCCTTCAACTCACACACCCAGTCTGTCACATTCTCCCTTTTAGAGTCTTTTTTGGCTCTTTTCACATTGTAAGAGTGATTTGAAAAGTGTGTAAGTGTGAAAGGGTCTGTGTGTGTAACTAAACCCAATAACATGGGCTTTGTAAATAAGCTCTGAAACCTTTGTGAAACTCATCAATTCTTGACAATCTGCTTGAATGTGTTGTGGTACCTGCCTCACAGTGGGATCCCCTTTAGGAATCTACCCAATTTCAGATACTATCAAGATCAATATTTACCTCACCACAGCACAAGCTCCTATACTACGAAGTGAGTTCAACATACCCAGGGTACCTTTCCGTTATCTGGATTCACTTACCCTAACATTGGCAATCAGGATAAAGCTGGTTATCAACTCACTAACTTAACCCTGGGTTTCCCCTGTATGTCCAAACAAAAGGGATAGTGTTGACAGTATCTAACCAATCTAAACAGGGTGCTTCATGGGTCATATGACTTTTCTTCCACAGAAAATGATCCCTATGAGTGCCACCTACTCCAGAGATGTTTTCAAATGGTTATCAACTAAACATCTATAAAGAACATTTTAAAAAATTAATTTAAACAAACAAACAAGCAATCAAAAACCACACAGAAAACAGTAAAAAAACAAAAACATGATTAATGCTGGGGAAAATCAAATTAATACATGCAAATTTCTGACCATGCAGCACACAATTTGCACTCAATTCAGTGGGTTTAGTAAGCTACGGCTTCACAGGCTGCACATAAAAAACGTATTCAACTCCCTGGCAGAGAATCTAGATTGTTCTTAATACGTACTGTAAATAAAAGACTCAGTGGCGCTTCCAGACCAAGCTTGGAACATAACTATGTTCCCGATAGTCTTAGTTTTTTGTTCTCTCAGCTGCAGACTGTGCTGTTTAGGAGTTTGAGAGTAAAAATTTAATATAAAAATAGAATATGAACATAGGCTTAGTCTACGTACAAATTTGATATGAGTACTGTGCAGGTGTCCTGTTTTATGATCATATTCTTAACACTTATAGAATTGTTGAACATTAAATTGTTGTAAAATTGTTTGCTGTCAAAAAACCCAAAACAAAACAAAAAACAAACAAGGAATAAAATCGTGTCTATGAATCTGTATTTTTTTATTGATGCTTAGAGAAACCAAAGATTTTAGATACCAAAACACTTTGGACCCTCTGACTCTACCAGGAGGGGTCCGAGTGATCTCCCAGGAAACATGACACTATTTTCTGGAGAACTGATTGGTAAGCAGGTTTTTATTTCATACCTGTTGATCTCTAATATGGAACCTGCAGCATGTGACAATGTACCGTGGTAAGAAATGAACCACCTTCACAGTACGGAAAAACCAGGGTTAACCCTGAAGTTACCTGGATAAGCCCAAATCCTGCTTGAATCAAAGCTGAATGTCTACCCTCTAATCACATTTTGATGGACCGATTTATAATCCACTGTGGTGGTGCACAGAAGCAAATTTACAAAATAATTATCATTGTCCAAAACTAACTTTATACAATTAGTTACGAACCTAATTGTATAAAGTTCAAGAACTTTGCACAGTAGAGAAAGGGAATGCATTCAGGTAAAAACATGTTGTGAGAGCTGCGCAAATTAGTAGCAGTGAAGCATAACATCTGGTTGTGCTGGAAATGGGATTTTGGAATTTCATAATACTAAAAATTCATCGAAATACACAGAGGCATGTTAAACAATACATGTACAATGTTCACATGCCAAATCCCATATCTACACCATGAATAAAGAGCAAGTCAGCAAGTCAGACATAAAATCCTAAACATCTTCGTTTGGGGGACCCGTGTTTTGGGTGGGAGATCTGTTATCGCTACTTAGAAGACTTGCTGGCTCCCAAGTGTCTCGTTTCCTGGTGATTTTCATCACCATCACACACCAGGAGAACAGGATAGATGAAACGTGGGGAGGAGGGCTAATGATGTAAAGTACATTAGAAACAGGCAGATGGTGTTTCCAAGCAACAGACAAAGCCCCCTCTGCTGACACATTAGTGTCGGTTATTAGCCTGCACTGACAAATTGATTTGTTTTCCATGTCTTTTACATAACTTAAATGAGTTTCAGCCCTCTATAAATGGTGGGCCCCTGCCAGCGGGGATGACCAAAGAACAGGAAATGAGAGTGACTGTTATGTTTGCATACATTTACAAGTCGTAAAAAATTTGTACATCCACATGATGACATGCAGGAAAACATTTTTATCATGTATTAAAATACAAAATAGGAGAACACCAATTTATTAAATTGCTGGAATTATTTGATAACTATTCTGGCAATATGGTGCAATTTTTTTGTTGTTATTCTCAGCCTCATTTATTTAAATCAGGAGTGCAAAAATCCTAAGTTAAATTAAACCCCGTCTCACACAGACTACAGTTCAGTATATATTCAGTGTATATACCTGATATAGCATAGGCCAGCTAGCCATGCTGACATTTACCATATAATATAAAAAATGTTTAATCCATGCCTAAATCCTGGTATATCAAATGAAAGCTATTGAGAGCAATGGCTGCCTGCTTCAACCATAATTGGTCAGCCTTCCTTTACTTGAGATGACTAGATGTTTCTTATATGACTTACCAGGCTCCAAGTCAAGCTGGCAGAGGTACTGAGAGGTGCTGAGGGTGACCACCACCACGCGGTGCCTGAGGATGTCCTCCCTTGTGGGCATCTGGAAAGTGACCTGTGTGCTGGAGATGAGACAGTACTGCTGGACCACTGGGTGGACCGTCTTCACCCAGCGGTTCCTGAAGTATACCCTGGAGTAAGCAAGAAAGCAGAAAGATCAGAAGAGTTACAAGCATAAAAACAAACAAACACTGAAGTTGGATGATGGTCTCCATTTTAAGAACGTTTGCTCACAACCATAAAAGCCTCTGTGTGAATGAAATAAAAATTGTTGTTTCACTTTGCTTTATTTCACACCTTTTGTCTCACTTCAAAACAGGTAGACTGTAAATACTTGCAAAAGCGCATGGCTGCATATGATGTCCTATGTACATCTCAGACCCAGAGCAATCTTATCAACACAGAAGGCCTCCAAGAGAAGACCTTTCAGAGATCCTTCTTGGGATGCTGTTCTTTCAGCTCTGGCCCTTAATATTCAAACAAGTACTTTATTCTTGACTGACTTCACTCAAAGCAGACAAGTGGACCTGAGGGGACTTGGCCACAATGATTATAGAGGAATTACACTGGAAGCTCTTGAAATCAGACCAACTGCTCGTGTGAAACAAGTCATTTGACTGCCCATATGTTCTCCAGTCTTGTGTGTGTGAAGATAGACACACAAACACACAGCTGTCACATTAAGCCCAGGCTGGTCAAGACACATACTGATTGCCTGTCCTTGGTGACTTCTGGCACTGCTGAAATGTGATTAGAAGTCACTGATGCAGTGTCTGTTGCCTTGAGGAGTAGTTCTAAAAGCAGAGGGTTCTTGAGGTCATAACCTTCAAGTCAGGAAACGTCTGCTTGTTACCACTGTGGGGCAAAAAGCAACAAAACAACCCACATACTCAGTCTCTGCAGTATGGATGCAGGGTTCTAGCCAGAAAAAAAAAAAAAAAAGACAGCCCAGCAGTATTGGGGGATTGAAGAACCGGGGGCTGGGTATTGAACAATCCCTTGCTGGTGCTAAAAGCTGTGGCCGCTCCGCTTGATAGTGCTAAAGGCCGCTTACTAAATGTACAGATACTGATAAGTTGTGATAGCAAACCGCTGAAATTCTCAGCCCGGCAACCGCTGGCTAGAGCCCTGTGGATGTATAGCTTTGACTGTAGGCTGCCCAATAACAGTCATCTTGTTAATGTATAGATAAATTTCACAGCTACCCAGCCAGAATGGTCGTTGCTGACATATAGGCCAAACCCACTGAACACGAAATATCAAATTTTAGGAAAAAATTAATGTCACATATCAGGCATTTTAGAAGTAATATTTCACATTTTTTCATCCAAACAATGTAAACAATAGATATTAATATAATACTGCTGGTTTAACCAGTACTGGTTTTAATAATTTACTTTGCTTAAAAAAACAAAACACCTGAACCTGACAGGTTTCGTGCAACACTTGCAAACATTAGCTTGTTTTATATGGCAATACCCTACCACAAAAAATGCAAAGATACTTCAAACACCTTAAAATCCAATGTGCAATGATTCCTTCAGGACAATTCTGCACATTTTACCTACTGTACACACTACACGCTAATAAACAAAACAAAACAAAACCATCTTTTGTTCCGCAGGAAAGTGTTTCTATACCTGAGAGGTCTGGCATGCTGATTGCCTGCTTCAAAATAAGGATGAAGGTAGTCCTTAATGTAAAGGTCAGCCGCACTGTTGGAGTGGGTGCAGATCAGGACCCTGTAGAGACAAAAGACAAACAACTGTAGGCATGAATCATCATACACAGTTGCTGAAATACTTAGATTTAAAAACTGGGGTATCAGCCAAAACCATCAGCAAGGATAAATTATTTGAGTAAGGTGGCACCTAAACTATCGTATTTAATGATTTCTCTTTATGAGTGTTAAATTTTCCAAATTAAGTTTATAATGCAAAGCTTTACCTTTGATTCAAAGCACTCGGCTGGATTGTTCAAAATGCATTGATAAAAACAAAACAACAGAACTACCATGATATTAACAAATAGTAAACCTACAATAACACTGTTTCATGTTGATTTTAAACATCTATTATTTTCCATGTTTATACCACATTCACTAATGCAAGTTATCCATCCATCCATCCAATAAAGGGAAGGCGAACCAATTAATCTCTATGCCATGCCAGTTTCTAGTAGGCACTTTAAAACACAAATTGATATTTGTATGAAGGACAGCAAACCCAGAATTTATACCCACTAAAACTAAAGATTTAGAGTAAGCTTCTAGCATAGAACACAGTAACACACATCTTGAGTACACCTGACCAGGGTCTATTATACTGCCTTGATCACAATTTTAGAAGTAGCACTAGTCCAGAAGGCTCACCTTCCCTTGTCGTGGCTTTTAAAATATCTATAATTCATCATAAACATAGAATATTAAATGTATTCAGAGAGAATTGAGGAATGAATATTACATTGCTACACATTTTCCCAGGCTGTTTTCTCTTTAACATTACATATACACACCCTGGTCTTACTTATTAAAAACCAAAATGGTAACTTTAGTTAGGGGACACTGTCCAAGATATTACATTCATTTTTCATAAAGATGAGGGAACCATTTATGTGCTTGTGCTACATCGGTTTGCTTCTAACACAAGAAACTGCAGAATTTCCTGTGGGTATCTACACAGTGAGGGAGCTTACTAATGATGAAAAATGCCAATGGAAGAAAAATCATACAATGTTTTGTTATACGACACTGTGTGGGCCACTAAAGTGACATAACTTTATTGATCAAATTATATAGTTGGCATGGACTTCCATTCTGGCCCTGGAAATGTGTTGTAATCAGACTAAACGTGCATTAACCACACAATAACAAATTCATCCAAATGACTAGCACAGTTTGCCTTTGAGTGATAATAACAGACAATACAAACGACAGACAACTACACAGTACAACAGTCTCACATACACACACACACACACACACACACACACACACCCCAACTTGACACTTTTACGGCACTGTGATTTCTCAGCTTTAAAAAGGTCAAACCCAAGGTGGCAACTGCTGCTGAAACTAAAACTGAGGATTGTACAGTCCAGCCCCAGGATACATCTGCCCTTACTATTGGGTGCATTTATAAATTATACTAACTTAATGCACACATCTACATTTCCTTTTTACTTTCCCTATAAATACTTCACTGACACTTTATATTTAATATTTAGTAGGTAGTGCCAGTAGCTTAGGAGATAAAGGGTGTTGATTAGAATCCCATGGTGATTGAAAGCATTCATTTGTAATATTTCAGTTATGTTTATCAAGACTGTCTTTAACCCAATGACAAAGCAAAATAAATTCCTAATGGCAGCATAACCAAAAATGTAAAACAAAGATTAATTAATTTATAATTTAGTTTGCACACTTTGTCAGTGACACCAGTTCCTGATTTTGTAAATGGCTCTTCTTTACAGAACAATAAATATATTTTATTCATTAGTTTGTTCATTTAGCTGTACTCCTAATTTTATAAAAAAATTACATTGTGGATTAGTTATCAGTTTTCCTGTAACTCCATGGTGAGAGCGGAGTAAAAACAATGTCCTGCTGTGTTGTTCAAAACAGGCCTTTGCCAGATCATACTGCTTGCGATAATAATGGTATAAATTTTACATGATATAAAAATGTCATTGCAATATCATTGCTAAAGCACATGTGCATGTACTAGAGAATGTGTTTACATTCTCTAGTACATGCAATGAGACAAGCTGGTTAAAAAGCACGAACCAAGAAACTAAGGTAGAAAATATTTTTTGGTTGTATTGTGTGACATTGTCGTGCAGCTCCTGAAGCGTTACAAGGTTAAGTTACTTTAATTATTGTTAAACTAAAGTGTTAAGCTGTTATTTTATACTTTTAATTAAAATTTCCTGGGAAACCCTTATCTACGCTACTTTTAAGCTTACATTTGACTTATGCTATGTCACGGGATATAATGCTGTTGCTGGCACTTGTGGTAACAGACTGGGATGAAGATTGTGGTAACAGTGTGTCATCAATGACAGTAACCGGAAAAGAAAGATGGAAAAAGCCCTTCATTTGCTTAGTTATAAATGCAGCTGCCTGCAAGTATGTTTAGTATTTTTTCATTATTGTCAAAAATATTGTTATCACAAATTTTCTGGAAATATTATGATATAATTTTAAGACTATATCGCCCACTACAATTCAAACTACAGCCCACCCATTACCCACAGCTTTCAGGATACAGGACTACAAAGCCTATACTCTGTATATAAAACACAGCACTCCCAGGGGACTTTTTTTACTGCTCAATCATCAAGTTTGTGCTACCAGTACTGCAACCCATCTACTGACCACGTCTCCACTGTCAGAACAATCGATGTTTTTAGTTACCAATTCTTTAGCTAATATGTATCAAATACTGATAAAAACTCACCACTGTGTACTTGGCACCACACAACTGCTCAGGTGATTCATGGAGGGGGAGGGGGAGGGATTAATAAAATTTAAAAAAAAAGGCATATTTCTCTATCTATTGTTTTGATACAGCCATGATGAAAATATTGGCTAGCGTTCATTAATCCCCCACCCCACCCCCCCAAAAAAACAAACAAAAAACAACAACATGCAGAGCAAATCACAACCTGCTGATGAGTAGTTTTCTCTTTGGCCGGCAGCCAGACAACTTTTAGCTTAGAGCATATAATAAACTGGTAAATGTAAACTTATGAGCTTATGATTAATGTTTTTGTTGCCATACAGTACATACTCACAATCTGTGTCAGACTTGGGAGGTTTGTTGATCAATGACAAATTTACTTCACAGTTCGTGTTTCAGCACTCTCACACTCATTAACGTGTCAAGAAAAAATTCATACAATTTATAAGCAACAACTTCAAGTGTTGAAACAAAAAAAGTGCTTCCAGCTATCAGTACAATCATTACATTTCCTGGCCCAAATATTAGATAAAAAAGATGTCCCAATTTTTAATAAATAGCCACCTGGATCGAAAAGGAAGGCAATGTAGAAAAACCCCCCAAAAACAAACAAACTTAAAAACAAACCAACCCCCATAAAAAAACAACAACAAAAAGTCCAGAGTTCAAAAATTATTTGATGGATCATGAAAAAAAACCAAAAAAAACATGCAAACTAACAAAAACGAAGACAAAATAATCACAAACCTGCTGTGGTCCTGGCGGAGGATGTGCTTAACAGCCTGAGCCAGGGTGAAGGTCTTGCCGGTACCATAGGGCCCAATGATAAGGATTGGGGGCAGGGAGACAGAGATGGGTGTGGTGATTGCCAGGATGGCCTCTTTCTGTTTGGCATTCAGACGGGGATCCAACTGCTCATCCCACTGCCTGAGGGCAAAAGGAGGATGGCGACATTGTCGTGAGAATAAATAAACTTTAGTTAAACTTTTTTTTCCTTCCAAAGTAGCCATTTTCAAGCACTCACTTTAAATACTGCATTGTAAACAAAGATGAGTCAGCATGTCCATGTAATTATTGTCAGTGAGACAAAAGGTACGGAACAAAAAAAAGGATACAGAATGAAAATTAAGTGTATGTGCACAAAGATTCAACAATCGGTGTTATGTAGTTACTGAAATAAGATATGAGTAGGAGTGTAAAGGTGATAGGAGGAAAAAAACCAAAGATGTATGAAATATGTAGGGTAGAGGATATTACAGGACAGAAAGACAAGAAGCAGATGAGTAAGGGAAACAAAAGGGCCAGAAAAGGGGTGAGAAATGTGGAAGTATTTGAATGTACATGTTCAACTTACAGTCTGATACACTATTGTACCACAGTACTGGACCACACTTCTTAATATTTGAATTCAGGTGTTATAAGTCCTATTGTCACAGCACAGGTGTATTTATAGGGAAAAGAAAATTATTTTTATATATTGATATCTCTCAGATAGATAGATAGATGATAGATAGATTGATGATAGACAGAAAGAACAAGTCAGTTTGTGAAATTTCCTCCCTCTTTCTTCCTCTAACAGCGCTAAGTGTTATTGCAAACTGGAAACATTTAGGAACCACAGGAACACAGCCATGAAGTGGCAGATCATGTAAAGTTACAAAGCAGGGTCACCAAGGGCACAGTGTGTAAAAGCTGCCAGTGCTCTAGTGTCTCATTAACTGCAGAGTTCCAAACCTCCTCTAGCATAACCAACACAAAAACTGCACCAGGAGCTTCATGGTTTGGTTTTCCATAGCCAAGCAGCTGCATGTAAACCTTATATCACAAAGCACAACACCAGGTGCTGAACAGAAGAATGGAAAGCAGGGCTCTTCAACTCCAGGCCTCGGCAGCCCCTGTCCTGCAGGTTTTAGATGTGTCCCTGATCCAACACACCTGAATCAAATGGCTGAATTACATCCTCAGTATGCAGTCAAGTTCTCCAGAGTCCTGCTAA
>JASGAU010359340.1:0-14794 GCA_030220045.1 Australoheros facetus | reverse complement strand
TCCTAAATTGGTTTCAACTGAAACCACTGATTAAATGACCCACGCCTCCTCTCACACCTTGGCACATGTGTCTACGCACATGAACAATAGAGGGTCATAATCACCTCCAGGGACTACGCCCACAGGGGTTTAAATACCTGGGTCTCTGCAACATTTGGTTGAGAACTGAAGAAGCCTTTCGGATGAGAGGAGGAACGCCTTCAAGAAACAAAAAGAAGTCCAGTCACCTTTTTTCAAGCTCCAGAGACAACCAACGTGCTCTTTATTGCGACCATTAAAACAGGAGCACTGAAGCTGCTCTGGTGTCTCAGCACCTCACCAAGATACTTAGTTTTTCTTTTAATAGCTTGATGATTAAAGCACCAGCACCACCTCTTCAAAGTGTTGACCTGTGGGTTGCTTGTAGCTAAGCTAGCAATGTTATACGTGGGTTCTTCTGTGCCGGCGAGCCTTCAGGGTGTTTAGTTAGTTGTATTTAATCTGAAGGCGAGTTCATGGAGGCTCCGGACGTCTTTACTACGGAAATGAAGCAGGGAGAAAATCTGTGAAACAGCCAAAAGCAGCTGTCACAGACACTGAGCTGGAAAAGGAAGTGGTCTCTTCCTGTTAGACGACAGCTGTCCTTCGGTCCGTCCTTTGGTCTATCCGTCAGCTTGTGGTTAGAGGTCCCCAACTTGTAGGGGGAACTCCACCCTCTTGTGTCTGAGAATAATCTCAGTCAGATGCCTGAACCCCCTCAGCTGGCTCCTTTCGATGCAGTGGAGTAGCGGCTCCACTCTGAGCCCATCAGCAATCCCCACCTTAGGTGATGGAAAGGTAATCCCAGGTGTCATGTTGTCCGAGGCAATTTTCCCGTCGTAGGGTCTACCAAGGAAACATGGTTCTGGGTGAGGAAGTGGACCTACCATCTGCAGGAAGAGTAGTAGAGGTCCTGTGCTTTCTAGCCATTTGAGCACTGGTTACCAATACTAGCTGTAGGTTTTTGTGTATTACTGTATTTAAAAGTTTAGTTATAAAAAGAAAAAAGGCTTTAGTGAGGACTCGCTCCTCCTCCGTGTCAGGACGTCTCTGTGTGAAAGCGTTAGAAAATGAGGGTCAAAGTGCTGAAGCAGAAAAAGGCTGGCTTCCAGAAAAATCCCACAGTTACAGGAATGTTGCACAGTGAAAACACTCAGTTGCATGAAGTCAGCTGAGTGCAGAGCAGACGTGCTGCGGGTCTTATCCTAGCAGTGCTGCCAACTGTTCAGACAGACTAGTTTCTTTGGGCAAAGCGAGCAGCCTCAGTGCGGCGTGGCTCAGACTGCTGCTCGCCCTCTCCTCCGAGCTCCACTCAACAAACGGAAACCACAAAGTGCCACTCGCGGTTTCTTCTTTTCTGCTGGTCAGCAGGTGCCACTGATTGTTTCCATGGAAATGCTGGTTAGTGGGTGTCACTGATTGTTACCGTGGAAACGCTGCTCAGCCGGTGTTGCCCGTTGCTACCATGGAAACACCAGTCAATGGGTGTTTTCTTGTTTAGAGACTGGCTCCTGAACAACCGTGAGCTGCTGGTTCAGCATCCTGCCACCGTGGGAACGTTATAGGCTGCAGTCAGTGACTTCTGTCCTGTCACATCTCCTGCTGTGGGGGGTGTTCTTATTCACAGGGCCAAAGTCTGAGATAATGAGGTCACAAGAAGAAGTAATCTCTGTGGGCTTCAGCCTGCTATAAACACTTTCTTTCATATAGAGTTTTTCCTATTCTTAGACCTGTATAATATCCCTAATGCTGTCAGGATGTGGTGGGTTGCACCAAAGCCAGGTCAAATTTGTAAATGAGAACATTTTACCTGGTAAAACAAAGGTATAAAAAATAATAATAAAGCCCACTGTAGGATGAATGTGGACTCTTTTGGACTCTGAATCCTGCAGAGTATTAGCATATTAGCTGTTCTAATAGACTCCCAGAATAAAAACTGGACATGAGCAGAATAAGTCCACTGTAGACTCTTACTCTGCTGCTATAATAATAACTCCTGTAACACGTTACTGTCAGATTTAAGCTTTTCAAACATGGATTACTTTTTCCATGTATGTGGTGGCGGTTTAACTTTTTCCAGTGCAGCTGATCTGCTGGCTCAGATAGTCTGTGGACTTTTTCCTACCTTATCCTATATTGAAACCTACAGACATCACCACAGACAGCAGATAAAAACGGAAACTCCCCAATGGTTTTTTTTTCTTCTTACAGCGTGATGGTGGTGCATCCCTTCTTTTTTTAACTACAGTTGTTTAAGTGTGCGGTAACTCAGAGGCTACCACCTGTAGCCAGAAAGCTTCCATTCGTAGCTGATATTCAGTTTCAGCACTTTGGCGCCTCACGTGTCCTCTTTGCTGTTCTCAGCCCCGACTCTTTTACTGCGGAGCTGTGCTGCTGGAATATGAGCAGACTGTGGTTCAGGTATATGTAAGACACATGCTGGATCGCAGCAGATGTGCAAGTTGGCAGTAACATGATCACTGAAGCCAATACTGCTAACTGACCTGTGTGGATAAGAAAAGAAGTTTCAGTTTTAACCTTTGACACAGTAACAGACTGTGGACTGTGGGTTGGTTGTGTTTTGTAGATGATCTGGCACCTTTGGTGACGTCAGACCTGTAAAATGAATTGATTCCTATTTATTCATAATAAAGTCTGAAGGCAGAGCAGGAGGGAGCCTGGAGATGACCATGAAGCAGGTGAGAAAGTGTGGACAGATATGCTAATGAATGCTAACTAATGAGCTAATCATGTTCATTAGGAGGAAAGTAATTTAGCAGGACTCAGGCTCACACAGGTGTCACGTGTAGATCATCTGATTAGATTCTGCAGCAGCTTGCTGCTTGATTTACATATTCAGAGAAAAACTGGTTTCTTTTAGACTTCAGGCAGCATTTCTGCTCCTGCTGTGATGTGGGCCAGAACTCAAAGTCATACAATCGCATCGTCTTATATGCTTAAAGAAACAAAGAATCCAAAAACAGGCTCGAACTTGTGATTAGTGAGCTGCTGTCAGCTGTCCGCTCCACCTTCATGCAGTCATTTTTCCCCTTCGTGTGAGATTTATTTTCCCTTCCTGAACTCGGGTTCACTGTTGCCCCATTTTCAGGTGAAGCAGCTGTCAGTCACTCACGCCGTCATCACTGAGACTAATTCCTGATAAAAGAGTGTCAGAGTCTCAGCGCTCTGTTTGTTTTTCTGCCTCAGAGCGCTCTGGATAGACGCAGCCATGCTGCTTCGCTCCGACTGCAGAGTCTGTCTCACAGGAGGCCGAGCTCAGTCTGTTTTACATTTCACACAACAGCAGACCGGAGAGGAAACCGAGCGAGGGGAAGACTTTCATAGTAAAAGAGAAAAGAAGAGAGCGGGAATGGGGGGGGCACAGAGAGGAGGGTTTGATTGTGCAGCTGTGATTTGAAATTGTGACTGAGCTGTGCAGAGGACACTCTTTGGTGCTGAGCTGCCCGGACAAGTGGAAACACAAAAAAGTCATAATCAAGAATATTTCTGGAATCTTGATTATTTAACATGATCGATAACAAATTAGAATTTCCTTAAACTTTTGGAGGTGGTGGGTTGCACTGAGCTCTGTAGTCAGGCTTCTGGATGTTTTTGACCCTGAAGCCCACCCGTGGGTCCTGCCCATCTCCAGGTCCCACATGTGGGCAGTGGACAGAAGCCATGGGGAGAGCGACTGTGGGCTGAATCCAGCACTGAGCCCACACCTCCGTCACATGTCAGTGAAAGCGGCTCAGGTGACAGACTTGTGACAATCCTGAGACAAGGGCAGCTGCAGGCATCCACTAATGATCCCTCCACAGCTCCACAGACGGGAATCTCTGTGATCCCGGCTCAAGCTGAACTAAACCGTGAGCGAGTTTAGGATTTAAGGAAAGTGATGCACTTGTTTTATGTCACAAGACAAGATGAAAGCTTTGGATTGAAAATTAATGCCAAACTCTTTGTCTGGGTTACATTGTTTTCATAATGTCTGGAAACCAAAGTTGTAATTAAATAAAAATCGGATTATTTGCTCAGCCCTAGTTGACGGAGACATTGCTCTGTGTAGGTCTGTGTAAGTGCAGCACGAAGATTTTATAGAAAAAAAGCCGTGACATCACCACCGATTTGGTGCCTGCTGATTTTCTCCACATGATTAATAGAGCGGTTGTTTCAGGCCTAAATTAAATGGTTAAAAGCTGACATTTCTCTGACTGGGTAAAAATAACAGTGATGATAATTGCTGGGTAATGTTGTGGCTGTTCATGTATAATCATAAACTGATTGAAAAGACTTTAAAAAGACGAGTTTACAAGAAGGTTAATCAAAGTTGAGATTTGTTAAAAAGCGAAAGCTGCAAAGACGTTTGGTTACAGAGAGCGAGGAGCTGATGAAGAGCTCCGCGGTAACACACAGTCAGGCGTTACGTCCAGGAGATAAACATGTTTTTATCTTTCAAACACAGTAATCCAATAAAATGTCAGGTTATATTTGTACAAATACATGATGAAGCTAACAGTTCTGAAACCAGTGGAACCCAGTTTGAGCCTTCAGGGAGCCGTATCATGCAGCCATCTGTCAGACCTCTAACCAACAGGAAATTGCTCAGTGGGTAAATGTGAACTCGGGGTTGTAATGAGGTTGAACTCAAGTCGTTGTTACAGTCTGAAAAGATGACTTTTAACTTTCACTTTTCAACCAAATTTAGACATTAAGGGATAATCTCACCACATGCGCCACAACAGTTCCACTAACAAGAACGCCAGCATGAGATACAAGAGTGGCAACATTTGGGGAGAAAAATCTCAACTAGATCTCAAAGCTTTTTGACCCTACGTGGAAGAGAAAAGGGTAGAGAGAGATGGGTGGGATGAAGAAAGAGAGGCTAAATGAGTGAGACAGAAATGGAGTGAGAGAGGAGGAGAGAAATGAAGACAAGTGGCTTCACAGGAGAAGACCGAGACAGATAATGAAAAGGGCAAACAAGAGGGAGACAAAGAGATGGATAGAAAGAGACAGAGAGATAGAGGGAGAGTTTTTCAGCAGTAACCAGAGGGCAGTGGGATCAGCTCAGGTGCTACATCTCCATTATTCAGACGCTGTTCACGTCTGGTTTAGAAAAATAACCTGCAGCACAGCAGAATCAGGACACACCTTCTGTTTGAGGTTAATTCTAGTTTGTTCTAACTCAGGTCTTCATTTTGTAGCTCGATCATTGATTTCTTATAGAGTATTCATTTCTTTTTGTGGACATGTTGGGGACATTTGTCAGATACTTTTAATCTGAAGAGAAGAGTTCCTATCGGAGAAACTTTTTAATTTCCCACGTGGAACATAAAACTCAATCAGTCCCACTACACAATCTGCCTAACATCGTGTACCTCCTCCTGGTTCTGTCAGAAGAGCTCCGATCCGTCAGGGCCCTGCCAGCTCTGAGGGTGTCATGTGGTCTCTGGTTTGGGCCATTGGTGTTGGACGGGGCCTCCATAGATCACACTTGTTCTGGCACATCCCTCAGAGGCTTGTTCTGATTGGGTACTGGGAGGTTTGAAGGCCACATCAACACTTTGGGCTGTTTGTCAGTGATGTGAAACAAATTTCCACTTTTGTATGGTTTTTGGTTTTAAACTATGTTTTTCCAGTTCTGTTTGTTTAGTTTGATCCCAAAACTTTGTTTTTGTGGTTCAGACAAGGATGGTACAGATTTATCATTTTCACATATAATGCCAGTTACTGGTGGTTTTCATTTAGGTTTTAACCTTTTTTTTCAAGCTGTTTTCTCTTCAAAACCTATCTATAAAAATGATAATTGTTCAGTTAAAGTAAAAATAACTGTAAATAGTAACATAATGGCTATTTTGGCCAAAAATCATTCTAAAAATCCCCCAAAGCAAAGTTTGACAGGAATAATGAACATTTTCCATTGTTTTATAATAAAAAGTGGTAGAAAATAACAGTTGCTTGTCAAAGACAAAACCAGTGTTGCATAGTGTCATCGAGTCATTACAGGGCAGGTCTGTAGTGTATGTGGTGTCAGACACTGCTGCCATCGGGGGTGCACTGCCCTGGTGGTTTGGCATCCAACAATGTTTAGGTGGGTGGCATAATGTCAAAGGTTATCCATATGAATGCCACGGTACCTCAGCAGAACATAACGGGTAGCATAACTTCACAAAGTGATCAGCATAGTGCCATAAATGCCACTTCCTGTAAGGCTCCAGAGTGAGTCCATCCTCACACACTCCTCTGTTAAGGTGTCCAGATGTGCAGCAGAGAAAAACTAGATTACAGCCTGATGCAAAGAACTGTTTTGGTCTCTATAGCTAATGTCGCCCTTCATAACAAATGTAGGGGTGGTAAATTTGTCATAACTTGGTGTGGCTATTTGGGTTGACAGGTGGATGTAGCTGCTAGTGCTCTGCTAGGTTTCCCCTGAGCTTACTGGAGTCAGTGACCTACAGTTTGGTTACTCTCTTACTTACATGTCTGTGTAATGCATGCAGTTTCTGGATGCAGCTTGCCAACCAAGCTTGCTAGCCTTAGCAAAGGACTTGGCATTTATGGTAACGTCTTGAAACAAATCAACATGGCGGTGGCCAAGAAGCTAACTTTGAAGCTTCAAATTGCTGAGTGGGTTACGTTACCGTGGCCTCACCTGAGGTATCAGCTCAGGTAATCTGTGGAAAGTCTTGAATATTTTTCAGTTGTTCCTGCCTCTGATGGCTGGCTGTTTGAAGTCACACTCCAGTAAACTGTATGTGGGACTGTTGTAGCAGTCAATGGTGAATTTTTAATTAGTTAATCCATCTGTCCGCTTTTCCACCACACTGCATTAATTAAATCAGTGGCATATTTGGAGTTGTTTACAGCTGGGAAGTGCTAACAAAAATACAATGTGAATAAAAACTCATTCTGGACCAAATCATTCCTTCTGTTGTGACTGTGAAACTGTAATTAAACTGCCTCATAAAAACTGTTACATTTAACCAGAAAAATAAAAAACCTCTGTGCACAAAATCAGACATTCACCCTTTTTTTTTCTTGCCTCTTCTGATGACGTTTCCCCTTCACGGTGGACTCGATGTCAGTTGCACATCAGCAGTGTACAGTAGATAAAGTAGGGTGCATCTGTGCAGGGGGATGGTGGGAGAGCAGCTGAGGACCACAAGGGATTTGTAAATACAGACTGTATGAATGAAATAAGCTTCATGGAAAAACCTGCAGCTGTGCCTCTGCTGCTGCAGATTCATCGATGCAACGGTGCTTTTACTGTAAATGGAAAATGGTTCAAGCATTATTCGGCGTTGTAATGTACAAAGCATATTAATAATCTGTGATCTCAGTACTGCACAAACTGTATTTCCATGTCATTTCACAATAAATCCCACACAGCTGTGGACAGAGTAGCTGAGCTCTGACGTCCTTTAACTTCAGTGACAAAAGAAGAAAGCACAGTTAGCACGGTGCTCCACACATGTCTGTGGTGCAGCACCCTAACCAATCAACCACCCTAACCAATCAACCAGCTCTATCAGCCTCCTCACTCATCTCAACTAACTTACCTTTCCACCCCATGTAGCCAATCAACCCAGCCCAACCTAACTAATGCAATCTAACCAAACCCACCACACTGCCAGCTTTTCCAAGTCAGCCCAACCAACCACCAAAGACCATCCAACTGATGGGAAACCCACTCAACTAGCTGACCCCAGGTGCACAACCCACCATAACCAATCAACTTACTCCACCACCCCACCCCATAAGACCAGCTCATCCAACCTAACCAAATCCACCTACCCATCCCACTTTGCTCATTCAACCAAACCACCCACCCAGCCAACCAATCAGCTGACTCTGCCAATCCCAACTAACTCACCCAACTGATGACAGACAGACAGAAACAATACCGGACAATTAAGTTATTCATTTAAGATAAAACGAGACTGTCCGAAGAAAACAAGCTAACATCTTCACAACAAGCAATTGTTGCTTCACAATAAACAATAAATGTTTCCTATTAAAAATAAATAATCAATAATCTAATATTTGGGATCTAACCAACATGTGACCAGCAATCACTGCTGAAGATAAAGTATTTTGGTTTTGTAAGAAAGATTTTGCCTGTTTGGTTTGAATAAATTTGACTGGCAACAACTGTTGAACACCTGAGAGTTCAATTCTAAACTAATTAAGGCCACACTGTTAACATCAGCAATCAAACAAAACAGTTGATCTTCTGCTCTCTGAGTCAGTCTCATCCTTTATAGAGACTGACACATACAAATAATGCAGAGCCAGCCGCCTGTCTCGGCCATCAGGCAGCCGGTGACTAAACCTGTCTCACCCTCGATGTGTCTTACATCTGTCAGGCTGCTTTTATTGTAGGATGAACCCTCTGAGCAGTTCTCTCTTCCCACATTCAACTTCAATTTCTCATATTTCTTTGCTTACATTCTCACATTTGTGCACCACATTATTTTCATTTGCATATTTTTCAAGCTTTGGCTATCATCCTTCTGCAGACCCTGTACCTGTACTCTAACCCAGCGGTCCCAGTGTTAGATAATATTTCCACGGCCTTTAAGGTGTGGCGGATAAATGCGTCAAAATAAATGATATGACCGTCATCAAAAGTGTGATAGTATAATAATAAACGTGAGTCCACTTTGTATTCATATGCTCCTCCTCACATCGCTCCAGCATCCTCTGGTCCCCATGGTATCGTTTACACATGCCTTCAAAATAAGAGACCCAGTTACAGTAGGAAGTCGGACAAGTTGGATTCAAACGGCCCAGTTTGGACTCCAACATCAAATTTCGCTGCAGTTTCTTCTGCTTCATCTCTGGATTTGCTTCCACAAATTTTATAATCTCATATTTTTGCTCGTAAGTGTGAGTTTGTAGCTTACGCTTGCCTCCTGCTGCCATGATTGCCTCCGGTGAAATTAACTGATAAACACACTAAAGTGTCTCCAGGCGTTGTTTGTGTGTGTGTGTAGTTGTGCATGAACGAGCCGATGCATGGAAGTGGGCGGACGGGAGCTGAGGAGGGCTTCAGCGCTAAACTCACCCAACTTATGGATCACATTTAAATGGAAATGCATTACAATGGGAGCAGATTTTTCACCCGAGGTAGGTGAAAATCTGACTGATTTAGGAGGTGATTTTATTGGAATTAAGATCAGGAAAAATGTGGACCTGCAGAAACCATCCGACTAGAGCGAAAATCCGATTTATACGAGTTTAACTTCAGTGATTTTTACTGTATAAAGCGCATGAAAAATACAACTGACCATAACGCTGAATCAGTGTGAGCCCTGAGCCGGTTCCTCTGTTACTCACAGCATTAAAGGAGGAGTTAGGGTTGAAGCAGGCTGCAGACATGCAGCTGATGCTCATTTCCATGAGGCTATCACTAAGAGTGAATGTGTTGTTTGAGAATAATTAATAATTGGTTTTGAGGCATAATGAATGATGTTGCTTTATTTCTTATTTCTTGGGCTGAATTTTTGTGCCAATGCATAAAATATAAAGTGAAAACACAGCATTCAAAGTTTACTTCCTATTATTACCAACTTAGGTGCCACATCCAGGTCACTGCCAGCTTCATGCATAAATAGCATTTAAACGAGTTATAAATATGTTTACTTGTTGTGCAGTAGTTTTCAGGTGTAAACAGTCCTTGGAGAACAAAACATTTTGTTGTACCAGGATGTTAACATGCTCATTTCTGCTGTAAAGACATTTTAACCTCCGAGTCTATCTGGATTCATTCGCTTTTGGGACCCGCCTCAAATGGCCACTCGAAGAACTGTAGTTTCTGGCACTTCATGGTGCCTTCAAGATTCAGAGGCCCTGGTAGTGGATTTTATTATCCTCCACCAAAGCCAGATAAGTCACCCCCCCACTTCCTGTTTCTCAGCTAAGCTATACTAACTTCTTTTTGGCTTTGGCCTTCAACTGACAGACACGAGAGAGGCATCAATCTCCTCATCTCACACTCAGAAAGATGGCAGATATGTTTTAACGAGCGAACTCCTGAGGTTTCAAACAGAGCTCGATAAGTAGGACTGAGGTCGTGATTTTTACAGTCAGAGGAGGGCGAATGATGGAGAGAAGCCTGGCTCTTAATAAAAATGTTGCTGCAATAATAAAAACATCCTGCTTCAAAGGAAGCTGAATGCAGTCTTTGGCAATGTGTCACCATGTCTCATTCATGCCAGCAAATCAGCCTGAATTGAATGGAGGTGGACTGAATAGAAGTGAAATGAATTGAGTCGGGAGAGGTAGAGGGGGGGGGTCCCAGTCTAACAGAGCATGTAACAAGGTTTTGAATGGAGCTTTAACCTGAGTGTGACCCTGTGTTAACACAGGCTGAGACTCTGCTGATGGCTCCATGAACTCGTACCCCGCTGCATCGTAAAAATCCAGGACGGGACCATTTCATGAAGAAATATGGAGCTTATTTTATTTTTTTAGGCTGAAGTAATGGGTCGGGGCTGAGCGGCAGAAAATCCATCCGTCAGCAGAGATGAAATGAAGTAGAGAAACGTACTCCGAGCACAGAAAATGAAGTTCTTTATTTTGGTTAAGGTAATTTTTTGGGCTGTTAAATTGCTTTGCAACACCGTTCACCTGCAGGATTATTAATGACTGTCAGACTGAATTTTACTGCAGCAAACACATAAAACACTGATTTTAGGGGAACCTCTGTTCTGCTGAGTGTTGCTCTTTCTCAGCATGAAGTCATACCGCTGCTCACTGATCATCACCTCTCTCCTCAGCCGAGCTTTAACAGCTCTTTTCCCAGATCTTCACGGTGTGGCTCTCCAGCTTCATCCCTCTGTAGTTACTGCAGCTCTGCACATCATCCTTGTTCTTGAAAACTGGCACCAGTACGCTTCTTCTCCATTCTGCTGGCATCCTCTCACTCTCCAAGATTGTGTTAAACAATCTGGTTAAAAAATCCACTGCCCTCTCTCCTAGACATCTCCACACCTGCACAGGTATGTCATCTGGACCAACTGCCTTTCCACTCTTGATCCTCTTCATACCTGCCTTCATTTCCTCCTTACTGAACTTCCTGATTCACTGACTGTCCACATCCATCCTCCTCTGTCAATTCATTTATCAGCTTCTCAGAGTACTCCTTCCATCTCCTCAACACACTGTCTTCGCTTGTTAGTACATTTCCATTTCCATCCAACTTCAGGAGAAAACTACTTTGAGCATCAGCAGGACATTTGATTTCTGGAGGGTTTGTTTGGTTTTAGGGTTTAAATCTGACTCTAAGCTTGTGGCTCTATGTTAGCATATGTAGTCTGCAGCTGCTATAATTACTCCAAAGGGATTCACTGATAAGAAAAGCAGTAAGAGCTGGGTATGGCAGGACTCTCCATTGTTATCCTGAAACACACATTAACATTTACAGTGTCAGTCAAAAGTCTGGACACACTCCTGTATGTCCTTACAGTGCAGGACAGTACGGGTCTATATCTCTGATGTTTTGGCCCGTGTTAGCTCACACATGAACCTGAACAACAGCACAGTTCATTAATCACAGAGGTGTTCTGAGGTGATGCAGAGGTCTGTTAAAGTTTGGGTTTTCACACTCCATCAGACGGAGCAGCTGTAATATCTCAGCTCCTCCTCTGAGTCCTCAGCAGTGGAACTTTGCACATTAAATATCAGCTGTAATCACTGAGCAGCAGCAGCATGGGAGCCAGCTCGCTCACATTTTAACTCACCGCCCTCCCCGAGGTCCAGATGAAGACGGGAGGAGGAGGAGGCGGGAGGGAGACGGAGGAGAAATTAAATGGAGATTCTCGCTGCCAGGACTCGGCTTATCAGGAGCGTACAGATTGAGACGACAGAAGGAAGGAACACGATTGCCCCACTCCCCATAGTTGGTGTTATTTGTTGTTTGCTGGTGTAGAAAATAAAAAATAAAGAGTATTCGTGTCGGACACACTGAGAAAGGAAGCCGGTGGAAAGAGGAGCGAGAGAGAAACAGGAAGGGGGTGGAGGGCTGATTTGTGTTGCTGGTGACATTTCGCCCTTGAGGACTCACTTGTAGTTACACGCTCAGTTGAATGCCTCAAATGTGAAATGAGGATAAAGTGCAGCGTTAAAAAAAGAGCGCCGCGTCTATCGCCTGGAAAGACGTTTTATCCTCAACAACACAATTTGGCAAATAATGGCAGAAAGGAAAAGCTGGCTGTCAGACACGAAGGCTCGCTGCAGAGAAAGAGGGGATTATCTTTAATTAATAATCTTAATCTTTAATTTCATGTCGGACAAACAGAAGCGATATCAGATGCCAGAGCGGCAGGATAAACGAGGATGATCCAGAATGTATCGAGAGAGGAAGTAACAAAGGAGAGGAGAGCAGGGTTTTAAAAACCTTTCACTCTCCTCTGATAATTCAATTCAATTTTATTTACACAGCACCAAATCCCCACAGTCACCTCCAGGTGCTTTATACTGGAGATCAAGACCCTACAGTCAAAACGAGCAAATGCTAATTGTTGGATAAAACAATGGTTTGAATTCTGAACCCTGATATTGAAGAAACTGCTTCCTGACCTCAGAAAGGTCAAAGGTCACATGTGGTTTTCCTCTCTTTTTTAAATGATAAATTAACCAAGTGTGTTTTAAGCAACTTTAGTGCATTTTTTCAATACTGATCTACTTTTCTATTACCCCGCCCCCGGAGGGGGGGGGGATCAGGGCATTGTTTTTTTAATATATTTCTGTTTGTTGGTTTGCTAATAATAATGCAGCAAAACCACCAGTCTGATTCATACCACGATGCATTGCATGAAAGATGGCTACTGACTCCTAAATCACCTGATTCAAGTTTTAGCCTTAATTGGGTCGAGGTCAGAGGTCAAGTTTTTCTGAAAATTTTGTGAACGTGATAACTCAAGAATGATGTTCAAATTCATGCCACGGATGCATCTGCTAAACATCTCAGACAACTTGGTTCCTGCCATAATAATGCCAATCACAGAAAGTGACTGAGGCCCATCTGCACCCCATCTTCTGAGACCGGATAATTCTGTGTTCCAGTATTTGCACTTCCAGGGAATTTGTGCCTCCGAAAGCTTCTGCTGGCAGGAAGCTGAGGAGGAGCGCTGGCAGCTGACAGTATTTTTTTGTTCAAAACATCTTTTCATGGTTAATTCTGGTTTAAAAGTGAAACCAGATTCTGGATTTGCAGGTTCCTTGGTTTTAACATGGGAAACTCCATTTACATTCATAAAAAGTTACCTTAGTCTTTAAACCTTGGAAAGTTATGGATAACAGCACCTGTGTGTTACCTCTGTGAGTCAGTGTTTGGAGAGTGACATGTTTGTGAGGCAGACAAACCTGCTAAAATCGGCCTGAGGCGTGGTTTGTGTATGTGTTTGGATTTATTTCTGTTGACCTCAAAGACAAAGACAACTGACCATAAAATACTACTTATATACATATTAATATATGTTTGTTACCAGGAAAGTTCTTTTCTCCAGAACAGAGTTTGGTTACTCTACAATGATCTTTGTCTATTTGCAACATGTTGTGTAAACCAACCTTCCTTCCTTCCTTCCTTCCTTCCTTCCTTCCTTCCTTCCTTCCTACCTCTCCATGAATTAGTATAAACCTGATGTAATGAGTTACACTAACATATTTTGAAGGTGCTGCCCAGTTAATTGAATTTTAATCTCAATTATGGCTTCCCACATTTAATGAACATATGACAGAGCTCAAAGCAAAACAAATCAAACACCCTTAAATCACTGCCTGACCGCATGTCTGCATGTGCTAATCACACCCTATGCAGGTTGACACTTTCTGGAAGTACTCTGAATGAGTAACACTGTGTAAAAAAATAAATATACCAAAAATAAATAAATCAGATATCTGGCACACAGAAGACTTGTACCTCGGAGCAGATGATCATCCGCTATTTAGAAATATGCGATGATGATGTTTAACCATGAACACATCAAAGAGTGCAGCTAACTTATTCAGCCACCTGAAAACACACCACAAACTGCAGTATAATTAATGCATGAAAGACTGGAAAAACAATGCAACAGATGCTAACACGAATCCTCCAACAGCAACTCAGACATCCATGAAAGTGAACCTGGACATCACATCAATGTATCATCCAGCTCACAAAATGCTGTTCAATTTCAGTTCAATTGAATTCAATTTGGTTTATATAGCACTAAATCACAACAAGGCGCTTTGTATTGTGGGTAAAGACCCTACAATAATACAGAGAAAACACAACAGTCAAAACGACCCCCTATGAGCAGCACTTGGTGACAGCACTTGCTTCCTCTCCCTTCGCCGTCGGCGGCGCCTTCCAGACCCGATAACAATCCGCGGAGCACCCAACTGCCTCGCTATGTCGTCTGGGATGTTATGAGTGTAGTGAAAATCACTCGATACTGATATCTTGTGCCGATAGTCAATGTCCACAAGATCCTGGAGTGTGTAGCAGTTGTTCGTGGTGACAAATGCACAAAAACTGACAAATAAGAAACATAAAAAGTAGAAAAAAAGAGCACCAAAGGGAAGAGCCTTGAGCCACTGTGTCTGAGCGTGCTGCCATCTTGGAAAACAAGCCTGGAAAATAAAATTGTGAGACTTAGTCAATTTTTGCAGTGCGAGTACAAGAACTTCAGTTTGATCTGAATTTAGAAGCAGGAAATTAGAGGTCATCCAGGCCTTA
This sequence comes from Australoheros facetus, assembly GCA_030220045.1. Classification (NCBI taxonomy): domain Eukaryota; kingdom Metazoa; phylum Chordata; class Actinopteri; order Cichliformes; family Cichlidae; genus Australoheros; species Australoheros facetus. The sequence goes on along the minus strand of JASGAU010359340.1, from coordinate 48 downwards.
ATGTCTTTAAGACATTCCTGCAGTTTAACTCACTGATGTGTGTCATCT
>JASGAU010359333.1:0-23120 GCA_030220045.1 Australoheros facetus | reverse complement strand
ACACACACACACACACACACACACACACACACACACACACACACGCACACACACACACACACGCACGCACGCACATGCACGCACACACACACAGTTTTGTTTTTGATCATTTCTGAGGACATAACAGTGACTTACATTCAACACTTGGTTAAATAACCATAATCTAACCTAAATCAAGGCCTCACCTTAAAATTTAACAATTTGCATTAAGAGACTTTCTTTGTCCCCCTAAAAATAACTAGAATTATTTGAATGTAAGTTGCATAAACAGATTTATGTCCCCACAATATTAGAAATAGAAGAAGACACACACACGAGTACTCTCTCAGTGTGTATGCATGGTATGATTTCACATGACGCTGTGGGAAAAAACAATGGAGCCATTCATCACTTTGGATGAAGTCTAGAGATGCTACACACACACACACACACACACACACACACACACACACACACACACACACACACACACACACACAGCACTTTGGTGGTTGCTGGTTTGAGTCGCCATTAATTTCTCCTTCTCAGCAGTTAAACACTGGAAACTCTCTTCCAGCTGTAATTTGTCACAATATATTTTGGAATAAGTGGGCCACCTGACAGTCATGTTGATACCATGGAAACCAGCCACCACCATCACCACCATCACCACCATCACTGTGAAGTTTCAGACAACTTTAATACTACTGCAACAGTTTTTTAAAAGTTAAAACTGTAACACCTGTGGGAGAGCTCGTACACATCAGTTTCCATGAATTAGTCATCGTGCTGAGCAGTCAAAAATAACTTCAAAGTGATTTTAGGTTTAATTATTAAACGTCTGAAAAAGTTTCCTGTGTGAATTCTGTGAGATCTTCTGTTTCCTCTAGACGATTATGAAGCTGTCTGCAGCTGTTGACAGCAGCTGGCGTGCAGAGCCCCACCAGAGGAAGGCAAACAAAATGTAGTTAATATTCAAAATTTTGTTTTAGTAGAGATTTTGAAGGGTAAAGGTCACATTAAGGCAGACAATGTGACATTTGTCCTGTTTAAGCTGCTGAATGCATTTTGCATAAAGTTGAAGTCAAATCTAAAAGAGTCCAAAATGCAGATATGTATACTGGTAAGTTATAATATGTGGCTAAAAGCTTGCTCAAAGGCCTGCCAGAAAGTACATTCATGTATATGAAAGTAAGTGATTAAGTGTTGAGCTTAGCAGTTAATATTTACCAATAGATTTTTACAGCAAATAAATGTTCTTCAGTGGGTACTGCAATAACTCCAGTATAAAAGGAGGCAGGGTTATGGTGTTTCTGCTCTGCAGTTGAACTCTTCAATAAGTATCTATCCTGCAAGTTTGAAGTCAATATGTTGCACGGTTACTGAAAGTGTGACCAGACAATGGAAAAGTGATCCCTAAGCGTCTCCCTGTCCCTCGGCAGGCAACACAAAAACAGGAAGTGATGTGGATACTTCAGTTTTCAAGCAATCATCCATCCATTCATCCATTTTCTTCTGCTTATCCACCTTAGGGAGGCCTGGGCTAAGCAAAGAAACCCAGGCCTCCTTCTCCCCAGCCACATCCACCATGGCGTTTCCAGGCCAGCCAAGAGATATAATCTCTCCAGCATGTCCTGGGTCTGCCCGGGACCTCCTCCCAGTAGGACATGCTGGGAACACCTCACCCAAGAAGCGCCCAGGAGGCATCCTAGTCAGATGCCCGAACCACCTCAACTGGCTCCTTTCGATGTGGAGGGGCAGTGGTCTCCTTATCATGGTGGAGGGGTTTGTGTGTTCCAGTGATCCCAGGATCTATGTTGTTCGGGGGCTTGTCTCCTGTGGCAAATTGGTCCTGGGTGAGGGGCCAGACAAAGAGCGGTTCAGAAGACCCCTATGAAAAAGTTGCCCGGGATAGGGTTACCGGGGCCCACCCCTGGAGCTAGGCCTGGGGAAAGAGCTCAAGGGAGAGCCACTGATGGCTGGGCATTAGCCCGTGGTGCCAGGCTGGGCGCAGCCCAAAGAGACAACACGAGGCACCCGCAGGAGGCATCATAGGGGTCGGGTGCAGTGTGTATTGGGCGGTGGCCAAGGGCGGAGGCCCTGGCAGACTGATCCCTGGCTATTGAGACTGGGTATTGGGCAAACAAACAAAAAAAAAAACCAACATCAACATCCAGCAACTAAAGAAAATGTTGATTTTTGTTTTAAAAGTTTTTTTTTTTTTTTTTACTTTCTCAAAATAGCCGTTATGACATTATTAATTTGGAATTATTTCATGAAAAACTCATTTTTCTCTCTTTGCTCTGTGGATCCTTATGGACTAAATGGTTATAAATGATCAAACAAACATATTTATGACCTGCCCAATGGTGGGAAGTTGCCACTGTCATGTTGTGTATTTTTTGCACTATGTCAGTAAAAATGAATTTGTTGTTATTATATATGGACAAAAGGCCTGTTCTACCAGACACTCCTGAACACCTACAGGAGCGGCTCAGCTGTTGAAACCCATGAAGCCCCCAGCACAGTTTTTGTGCCTGAGGAGGTTTGGAGCTCTGTAGTCACTGAGTCAGCAGAGTGTTGGAGACTTTTACACACTGTGCACCTCAGCATAGGGAAGAATGACTTGTTGCAATGATGGCATCCTATTAGAGTACCACGCTGGAATTCAAGGAGCTCTTTAGAACAACCTGTTCTTCCACTGCATGGCGAGGTGCTTGAATTCATACACCTGTGGCAATGGGACGGAAAACATCTGAATTGAAAGATTAAGAGGTGTGGGCCAGTCCTTTTGCCCATATAGTGGATATGTCTGTAAAATGAACTGAAGGGTTGAATTGTAAGGATCATATGTGGCATACCTGTATTGAGATATGTTTAAACACGTGCATTTGCTTTGAAGCAGATTAAATTTGATCACAGGTGATCCTGTGGTTGGATAAACTAATCACTGTTGGTCTAAAATAAAAACAAACAAATTGCAGAGATGTTTCTCACCTAAATGCTTTTGGAGACACATTTCAATAAACTACCTTCAGAAGAGGAAGTTGTTTAATTAAAATTTGGAACTTGGATTAGACAATCTATGAGAGGAGTTCATCCAGTAAGGTGCAGTTCAGCCCCAGTGCTGTCCAAAAATGCCCCTGTGGACAGGTACCAAGTCACAGTAAGCAGCCAATACCAGGTAAGTGATAATGATAGTCTGGTTGTGTAGTAGACTGTTTGCTGGCTGTGCCAGTGATAAATATGGCACTGGAGTACTATTGTATAAAATTTTACCTGCATGCATCACCTAGATTGTTAATATACGGAACAATATTTTTCCAACATATTTTCATATCATATGAAATAAAACAAACAAACCTTTTAAGAGTTAAAATTGACTTTGTTTCTCCCGCCTGGATTTGCAAGCTTGGTTCAGCTGAATTCTCTGATCCCTGCAAAACTAATATGATTTTGAGATGTATTTCCTCTCAGCAAGCTGAAGTTGCAATGAAGTCAGCATTAGTAAGCCTCTCTGTCAAAGTCAAACAACGCATCATAAAATGATAACACACAGAAGATTTATTTCTTTGTTGCAGCAGAGAGAGCAGCACATGGGTCCTCCAATAATTTCATATATTTTTCCTATCTGTAATAAACTGCCACACTATGAAAATCACACCTGTAGTAGCAGAACTGGTATTTCAGCTACAACAAGCCGTCTCTCAAAGGACCATTAATATGCTTCGAGCATCATTAGACTAGACTGCAAACAGGGCAACAATCAGAAATTTAGAGTGGAATTCATCAAGAACAGGACAGAATGGTTCAGGAGCAAAATGTTAAAGACAGGTGAGACCAAAATTACATTTTATGAGGCCAACAGAAAGCTAAACATGTGGGAAAAGATGGTTATACCCCGGACCAAAGCTATTCCATATCATTAGTTAAACATGGAAAAGACATGAATGAAATTGGTTCTGAGTCTAAAAAGTGAAGCCGGTTTGGAAATAAACCTGCGTTATTAATGGCCAGCAGGGGGAGACTCCTGTGGTTGCAAAAAGAAGTCAGACTGTATAGACGTCAATGAGAAAATGATCTTTGGTGAACATTTTGCTCATGTATTTGTGGTCTTAGTTGGTGGAGTTTGATCTAATTTGATAGAAAATAATGTCCATTATAATCCAAGACTCTGCAGTAGGGGACAGTTTGCATATCTTCACCTCACTCTTGTGACACCTAGTTTAGAAAAAACAAGATGGCAATGACCAAAACTGGATTTCATAAAGCAGTAGGTGATGAATGATGACTACAATTTGGTTATGATTATGTACAAGGTTCCATGCTGCCCTTAAATGAAAGCTTTTTGAATTAAAACTAGAAAAATTATAGTTTAAGGAGGCAATGCCAGCATCCAAATAAAAGTCTTTATTACTTTTATTTAATGTTCATCTTGATAAAGTGTATGTGCATACAAATAGCTTGAAATAAAAGCTAAAAGTCAGCATCTGCTTTTATCTCACTGTCGTGGATTTGACCTTCAATACAAATGCCTAAACTAGCACACTCAGCAAATATCACTCCACCACTTTAGGAGGGCTCTGAATAGGAACACTGATTTTAATATTTTTTAATATAACCTGAGTATATTAAAACAGTAACAGTACTGCAAAAACAGTTTGGAAAATAATAAAACATTATTCGCACTCATGTGAATAATACAGCACTCATTCAATTTGATTTAATTTAGTTTTATTTATGTAGCACCAATTCAAAACAGCAGTTGCCTCAATATGCTTTATATTAAAGCTAAAGACCCTACAATATTGAAAAGAAACCTTAACAATCACATGACCCCTATGAGCAAACACTTAGTGGGAAAGAATAAACTCCCATTTAACAGGAAGAAACCCCCTGACATAGGGAGGGGCAGCCACCACTGTGACTGGTTGGAGGTGAGAGGAAAGAAAAATGAAAAGAGACTGGATGAAAGACAAAATACAGTAGTGGTGTTTAAACACAGAGTGAAAAGAGATGAATGAAGAAGAAAAGCTCAGTGCATCATGGGAAGCCCCCAGCAGCCCAAGCCCACTGCAGCATAACTTCATCAAAAAGTAAATTTTAAAAGTAGAGAGTGTCTACTGGTTCCACAGGAGAGGCCTGAAACCTGAAGGCTCTGCCTCCCATTCTACTTTTAGAAACTCTAGGAAAGTAAGTGAGGTGCTCTATTCATGACATGCTACAATGAGGTCTGTAAGTAGGCCTGATAATTCAAAATTGTGTATGTGGGGAGAAAGATTTTATATTAAAATCTGAATTTAACAGGGAGCCACAATGGGAAAAATATTATCTCTCTTTCTAGTCCCTGTCAGTACTCTGGCTGCAGCATTTTGGATCATTTTGAAAAATAATAAATGCATGAATTAGCTTTTCAGCATCACTCTAAGACAGGATGTTTCTAATTTTAGTGATACTGGCCCAAATGAACTAAAGCAGCCCTACATATTTGTTTAATATGTGCACTGAAGGACATATCCTGGTCAAAAATGACTCCAAGATTCCTCACAGTGTTACTGGAGGCCAAAGTAATGCCATCCAGAGCAAGAACCTGGTCAGATACCATGTGATTTTTAGGACTGAGTACAATAAACTTAGTTTTGTCTGACTAGAAACAGGAAATGATGTCATCCAGGCCTGCAGTTTAACTGGTTCATTTGTATCATCTGGCTTCATGGATAAATAAAGCTGAGTATCATCTGCATAGCAATGAAAATGTATGCAGTATTTTGAATATTGCCTACGGGAAGCATGTAGAATGTAAAAAAATAATTGGTCCCTGCAAAGAACCCTGTGAAAGTCCATGTTAACTATAGTGTGTGGAGAAGACTCCCCGTTTACGTGAACAATTCGGACTCTATCAGATAGATATGATTCAAACCACTGCAGCTCAGTTCCTTTAATATCAATAGTGTGTTCTAATCTCTGTAGCTTGATACTCATCATGTAATAACTGGTTTAGTCAAGTCAAGTCACGTTTATTTATATAGCACATTTAAAACAACACAAGTTGACCAAAGTGCTGTACATAAATTTAGAATTTAGAATCAATTTAGGACCAAATTATTGTTGTTACATGTCAAACATATAGCGAGCGATTCAGAACACCCATCCAAATTAAGAGACAAAAGAGATAAGTGTTCCGCGGCCTTGCTGCTGTCAAAGGCGCTGCCATTTAGAACACCCATTGAAAGACAAACAGTCAACAAACATGGGAGATGGTAAGTGTTCTGTGGCCTTGCTGCCGTCACAGGTACTGCCGTTTAAAAAGAGGGAAACAAAGGGAACACAATGGGATAGCTGAGGAGAAAAAAACATCTCATATTTTGCCCCATAATGGGGGCACAGTATGACGTTGAAAAACCTCTGCGTAATAAGCACATATAGCAAATAGCATGGGAGCGCTAGAGTGGGGAGGGGCGGGGATGGAAGGAAGCCAGTGGAGGCAAGTGGGTTCGGGTTACTGTGGGCTGACTCAACTCCCCCCTCAGCTAACAGTTCCTGATAAGAGGTGGAATGTTTATCAGCAGCTTGGTCTAGGGATATCAGTTCACACAGGTCAGAAGACGGGACAGCGGGGGCATAGAGCATCTGTTTACAAAACATCCAGGAGAAGAATGAGATAACCAGCAATCCAAGGCCATCAGGGAGCCGAATTTCAGATTCTACAATTCTTTTGGTACAGACTGTACTGACTAATTTGCTGACAGCCTTATAGTCTTTCTGGCACCTCTCAATGACAAAAAATCCAATCATCTGAATTTTCTTGGTTTGTTCCTCGCCGTGCAGAAACAGACACTTCTCCAAGATCTAATCCCTTCCGATTCAGCTCCAGATATACTGAGTCTGAGTTTGTACTGCTCTGCATTCCCGTCACAGGGAGCCTTACTAAGACAGCTGCCCGGACGGTTGCCCAGACTTCCCAAATTTCACGTTAAGCCAGGTATCCCCAAGTCCAATCAGAAGAAATCCTGGTATCAATAAGCCAAATATATATACCACGTCCTCAATTGACAGTACAGCCAGGCACATCATCTTCCACCCTCCACAGGAATCCATAATGTAGCCAGCTGGGTATGTTAATTGGACAAGAGGAAAGAGGGTTCTCCTTTCCCCAAATTTGATCAATCAATAGCGTTGAGAGACCAGCTGACCAGATCCATAATTTTAATTTTCAGTTCGGGAGATGCAAGAAAGCAGGGTAGATAAAGAAGAGTTAGGGAGAGAAGAAAAATGCGACCATCTCCGCTGAGAGCAAGAGAGAAAGAATTACAACAATCCTCTGGAAGAGAATGGTGCTTTCAGGCCAGAGGAACTTTGAAATAGCTCTAATAACTTGTGGAGGAAGTCCACCATTTTTTGTGTGTTATCATTTAATTAACTAGAGTTCTTAGAAACATCATGCTTGGGGTCTTTTTTTTTAATGTTCTACCTCAGGGTAGGCCAACATGTTTTGATTAATGTAATAATGCTATTTTGTCAGATGCCTCCAGGCATGGGTGCTCTAGCTTAATGACGAGGGCAACATCAGCCACTGTGAGCTAATGGCTCCATTTTAAAGAATAACAAATTAAGAGTAAGAATTTGGAGGAGACATGTTGATATAATTAGCAGCTTTATCAACCTGAAAACAATAGTTTGTGCCCAGTTGTTATAATTTGGTGGCTTTTTTTTTTCATTAAAGTGATTTTTTTTTTTTCATTCCTTAATTGCTTTGTACTTTCACATTTATTCTCTTTATTAGTTTTAGGTTCAGGCACTGAACACTACTTGAATAGTGTTAGGAAAAGACAGTGCTTTGGGTTAAAACAGATCCCTTCATGAAAATAACCCTTTGCACTTACAAATGGCAACTGTAAACAAGCCACACTGGCCCTATTGACTAAACAGCACTAAGTGTCACTTCGTAGATAAAAACGGGAATGCACAATTCTGAAAGCGAACCCTTTCAGTGACTTTGATTGCTGGAGCACTGGCAGTACCATATTACTGTAACATGACAAACCATGTAAACAATGATATTTAAGCAATATTTAGCTCTAATGATGGAAGAAAATACAATTTACAGTGAAATCCAACTTTATTAAATCTATATAGGACAGAGGAAATACAAAAAAGATTGGCTTCTCTAAATGAAATATAAAAAAAACGCTGCCAGCAGTTTCTCGACTTGCTACTTGTGACTTCCACAGGACAGCAAAGAGACGAAGACAGAAAATGATTAAAGTGAAACTGGATTACCACAACAACCAAAGTGACTCTAGATTGATGTGGTGTACCAAATGCTGTCTTTGATCATAGGCTGGCACCTGCAGTTCAGCTCTGTCAAAGCTTAGTGCCTCCTTGAATACTTTATATTTTATAACATCGGTCATTAGGTTGTATAATGTGAAAAAGCACAGAATCGATGCTTTCAAGCAGTCAGTCCAAATTTACTCATATGCTTTCCAGTTTAGTTATCATGAAACCCACTGCACACACAAACTCTCCTCTCACAGCATGCTCTATCCTAATTTTAGCTGCTGCAATGCTAACACCATCTTCTGTAGCTCTTATGTCACTTTAGTTCTCTGGAGAACAGCGCAGCAGGAAGTTACCTTCATGAACTCTTCTGCCAGAAAGCAGATGTGTGTTCAGACTAATAAACTGTCCTGTGAGTTGTCTTGCTGGGTCCGAAGTTTTGGATAGAAACAAAATAAATCACAGACAAGGTTAACCATTTTTCTTTTAATATTGTCCAATCAGAAAACACAAGAAACCAAAGAAAAGTAAACAGGAAGTAGGATTAAAGGCTTCTCTGGGACTTCCTGTTTCCTTCAAATTTTGGTCCCAAGCCATTATCATAATCATCGCAACCATTATTATGTTCTCCAACGTCAACAGCATCAGAGTCCACATTTTTAATTTCCATATCATCACATTTGTATAACTTACAGTGTTTATTATACATGGGGCAGAGTTGTTGTGTGCTTTATATCTGTAAACCAAACTTCCCTGAATGGACAACAAAGGTGGAAAACGCACTGAATAATTAGTATAATGATTGGAATAATACCAATTAGCCTTTTCACATCATCAACAGTTTCATTACTAATGCCACCATCATCATTAGTTCCACCATCATAATTATAATCATTTAATTATGACTGGTACTGTGGCCCTCATCGCCATCACTGCCGTTTTCTTCATCTTCACACACACGCACATCAACATACATCACTGGACACACGTTTTATAGAAGCAGGCAGGTCCATTAAATCGTATATGGCTCAATTGTTAACATCTAAGAGAAGAGGAAACACTTCAACGTCTGCTCAACAGGACAAAGGTTCAATGCAACACACATTAAAGTCCTTTTTTAAAAATTCTTCAAATCTCCAAAGGTTTCACAGGTATTCTCTTGAGGCATTTTTGCGTCCAGCTCATGTTCCTCAGACTTGTGAGTCCACAGAATCATTTATATTTAAAACTTGGCGGGGCAAAATCAGAAATCCACTCCCTTGAAATTTCATTGTACTGTTAAATCCGTCATGGCTGCAAGAGTCTTAGCCACACAGTCCACAACAGTGTAGAGCCCATTATACTGTACAATCCACATCAATCAGAAAATCCTCTGATCTGTAGAATCTGTCACATTTTTCCATCACAGAGCAGAATTTGTAGAAACTCCACAAAGCAGTCAGATCTACCACACTATGGCGTGTATGATCAGTGCTGATGTACACTGCCTGTTGCACTTTGTAATCCATCACATTGCAGGGGTGGAGCTGTCCCATATGGCATCAACTCTGCCAAAGTGTTGGATCCTTCTTACCATAGAATTTATCATTGCAGACTTTGAATTTCATCATTAATTCACTGTGTGAAGTTCTGTTCATCAAGCGGTACATTCCATCATTCTGTAGAATTTGTCACTCTGAAAAGTCCATTGTGCTTTCCAATCTTTAAAGTCCTCTGGTGATGACCTTCAATTTGTCACGTCAATATGTGTACAACTGTATTTAAAAAGCCACATCATCGGCATATAACAACACTAAACACATTTGTCTAAATGACATGCTTTCAGCTGTCTCATTGGACATTTCATTTTACCATCTTTGAGCTTACTCATGGATTTGTCCATTTGAGGACAAAAAATAAAAAAATAAATGGTTGACTGAAATCTAACTACTGACTGGCTAAAAAAAATATGTTGTGATTGCAGGTTTTGTCCAGAAGTTGAGGCTGATGTGATTTGTCCAACAACTTTCTGGTTTTGTGCTTTGTGAAACCACAGAGATCTTTTTTAGCTGTTATTTGGTCACTAATTTAATTTCCAAGATTGCTGTCAGCCAGAAAAAGCTTTCTGAGATGCTCTGTCAATTTTACAGTCCCCTGACTTCTCAGTTTTCCACAAGGAATGCTTCCAACATTCTCATCCATCTGCCATTCAGTTAATCCCTCTAAGGAGTCTCTATCAGACTTTAGGAGGTCACAAAATAGCAGGTTTGCTGACTGACAGATCTGATATGGGTGGTGTTTGGGGAAACTATTACAATTACAACTGACCCCTGACTGTGTGGACGCAGGTGTCTACAATTTGGTTGCAAAAGTCATGTATTAATGCTCTGAGGTCCAAGTCATAATTGGTGACCCCCAAAACTAGCAGAAAACTCTAGCCCTATGCTTCAGTGACAAGAAAAAAAATGTATTTTTTGCTTGTCTCTTTTTTTATGATATTGATGTTGATTAGAAGGATTATTTGCTTTATCTCCTTACTAGCTCCTTTGCTTTTTTTGTTTTTGTTTTTTTAATTGCATATTGTGATAGATTCGGGTTAGGGTTATTACCAATGATGACGCTCAGACAGTTAACTGAATCATGCTAATGTGTCTCTGGAAAATAATTGGCAACTTATTTGTTTGAAATTTGGAGGTTAAAGGCTTCATTTATTATTATTTTATTTTTTTTACAACAAAGTTCAGTGTGTGTATATTAAAGTCTTAATGCTAACCTGTCCAGTTTTGTGCAAGAACTAAATAAATAAAAGCATCAAAGATCAAATCATTTTTAAATGAAATTGGTATTAAATGGTCTACATTTTCATCAAGAGACATTAAGTAATTAACTGGTTCACATCCAGCAGGTCGCCAGTGAAATGGTTAGGATTAGGTTCACATTTAATCCTTTATATATATATTTGGCACATCCAAATACAAATCATGTAACATCATCTCGTTTCTGAAACTATGATCGTTTACCCGAACTTAAACCCTACCCCTAAATGTTTCTCAGGTGATATAGTGAATGCAGATGTAAATGGTTTAAAGTGGCATTTCCACTTGTGCTTTTGACCATGGTTCTGTCATTTTCACATAATTGTAATATCAAGCTAAAATAGGACTCAATATGTAAATGTATTTTCATTGTTTTAAATATTTTAACTGGTGAAATGGGTTAAACTATAAAGCATTTAAAATGGATCCCTTTTCTTGTTTAATCCCATGCTTACCTTCTGCCATTTCAGTCTATGAATGCCAAATATGTTGTGTGTTCAGAGATGCTCTTCTGCATACCTTAGGTATAATGAGTGGTTAAGTTACTGTTGCCTTCCTATCATTCAAAGCAGTCCGGCCATTCTCCTCTGACTTCAGCAAGGCATTTTCTCCCAGAGACCTGCTCTGATGACATCATTCTCTGTAATCCCTAAAGATCCCAGTAGATCAGCAGTTTCTGAAACACTCAGACCAGCCATGACATGTTAAAAGTCACTTACATCACCTTTCTTTCCCATCCTGATCCTCAGTTTGAATTACATCTACATGCTTAAATGCCTTGAATTGCTACCATGTGTTTGGCTGATCAGAAAATTGTGTTAACGAGCAGTTAAACAGGTGTAAATAAAGGGTTCAGTGAGTGTACGCAACTTATGTTATAAATTCTCACAATTAAATGGGATTTGCTCATTAAGGAATTTGAATTTAAGCCTTGAAGGGCTGGAAATCTTCAGACTGTGAATCAGCAAGTAAACGTACACATTTAAAAGAAAATTACACCTACAATTAAATTAGAAACAATGTCCAGAGAGAGAGTCGTTAAGCCTAAGAGTTGTCCATGCTAATGAAAGATGTGCACATTTTATATTTGAATTTGTTTTTCCTTTCTCTTTAATTTGCCTGTATAAATACAAAATATATGTATTATAAATTTTAACATTTTTTCTTTTGATTTCATATCAGGTAGCAATATTGATTTATACCGAGGGCAAAGAATACAGAGTTATGCATCGACAAATGGAAAATACCTTTCATGGTAAATTCACGACTGTGTTTTTGAAGTTGATGTTGAGTGTTTCTATTTTAAGTTGTTAAGTGTAGCAAATTGTAAACTTCCTGTCCTATTCAGTCTTCTTTATGCTTTTGCTTGATCCCAACATTCCCTTTATGCATGAAGACTGTTTTGGGGTTTCTTTTAAAGTCTCCCTCAAATGCTGTCCAGCTTTGCTTGTAGAAAAAAAAAAACAGACCTTTATTGTTCTTTATTATTCTTCAACATGAAGTGTTTTCGCTGGTTTAGAGCAAAATTGTGTGTGAGCTTTTGTGCTGTGAGCTTATGTTCAAAGGACATTTCTGAAACAAGGCCCCAACAAAAGCTCCCCCCACCACCACCCCCAACCCCCTGATATTTCCAAAAACTGCGTGAGTTTTTGATCTTGGAAAAAAAAACCCAACACCAAAAGCTGCTCTTTAATTTCAGGCTGAACAGTGTGAACACTGTGAAGCGTTAATGAGTATGAATCAGTGTGATCAGAGGACACCGAGTCCATGTAGTGTTGATTACAGCTCTGTTCAGTGATCGACATGCTCCTGACTGCCGGGGCGTCTGCCTTTTACCGTCAGCCGGTTTAATGTGGCGAACACAGGCAGGACCGATTAAACTCTTCTGGATCTTTGGTTAGCAGCAAGGATCACAGCCATGAAGGGCTGAAAACCCCAAGCTGTAGCTTTATTTAGCCAATCAAAATGCAGAGAGAAAATGGATGGATGGAAAATGCAGGCAATTACACCTACGATTTGTCTAAGAGTAACATTTTCTTTGCTCTGGATGTGTTGAATGGTCTGTTTTGGTTCCTTTCAAGTCAATTTATGGTTGAACCTAAACAATCAAAGGTTTTGTACTGGTTAGGTTCCCATTATTAAAGCAAAAGAAAAGATAGTATCTCACATCAGTCATTGAATGCTAATTTTATCATTTTAAGTAGTCCCCATGGGCTGTCTCTAAAGTCTAATAAAGTCTATTTGAAATATATATATATATATTTGTTTTACCTAGAATATGAATGTTTGGGGAAATCCTTGGTCATTTTGGGTTGCTGGCTGTTTTTAATCTGGTTCTTCTCTCAATGACTGCAAGTGAGCTTACAGCTTTACCCTTAAAGGAGGCTACATTTCTTTCATAGCACAGAAACCAATTTAACCACATCAGCCACAAGTGAAGGAAAGCAATCCAGTGGAGCTAAAAAGAATGAAATTAAAGTTCATTAAAAATCAAAAGCAGTAAAGAAACCATTCGAGCCAGTCTTCCTCGTCTTTCAATCATCTTTCCCTTCCGTCTGACTGCATCTGTTAGCTAGCGGGGCGTTAGCGTAGCAGTCAGTTTGCAGTCACTTCACGAGCTTGCCGGCGGTGTTAGCCGAAAGTGGCGCTGGGAGGTTTCCGTAGCCACTGGTAGAACTGCCGCCGGTGGAGGCGGTGCCAGCGCACGTTGCCCTCAACAATCTCCAGCGCCCGCGGCAATGCAGGCCCTGCCCCCACACCGCTGGAAAGGATGAACTCCTTTAACTGAAGAAAAAACAGAGGAGGAAACAGCAGCAGGAGGAAATAAGACAGTAAAGAAGAAGAAAGGAAAGAAAGGAAGATGATAGAAAAGTAAAAAGAGTATCAGAAGTGTGCAACTAACGTGTGAGAAGAATAGAAATATTCCCCTATAGGTGCTAAAAATGCCCTCACACCCCTGAGTGTTGAAACGAGGATGGAGAGCCCTAACGCAGAGGCTAATTTCTTTGATAACTTTCAGGCAGACTTGAGTAACCTAGAGTTCAAAATGATTCATGTAAATATAGATTTTTGAAAAGCTGCAGGGCATTTCAAGCTCGTTGAACTGATCTATGTAGTTTCCCTTTAAAAACTGAACATTTATGTCGGAGCTACAACAGATGCAGTACAGGAGCACCCATTACCCTCATTTCCAGGCCCATATTTTTATTCTTGGTTGCTGCTAGAGTCAATATGCATTATTACTAGTTCAAAGTAATCCTTATGTTATATTGGGCCTTGGTGCAGCCCCTCAGTTCACCCACTGTCTGATGCAAGCTTCTTTTGCCCCCTGACCCTTTCCTTTAAAGCCAGCTTTCTTCTGATAGGCTGCCCCATTTAAACAATAGGTTGAGCAACAGGTGGGGCTCCTATCCCCTGTGTGCCAAGAGCAGGAAAAAAACAAAACAAAAACTAAGTTTGAGGGTTTTGACCAGATTGTGAACCCGGCTGCAGGGATTTACTCCCATTCAGCCATGAGAGCACTAGTGTGCTCCAACACTGATGCTGGGTGATAAATCTGGAGCACAGTTGCTGTTCCAGTTCACCCCAGAGGTGTTGGATGGAACTAATGGGGTCAGGGCTCACAGGATCTTCCTCAAACAGCCAACACAAAGTTAGATGGGAACTATAACAAATAACCATTGCAGTCCAACTGAAATAAGCCTGGATGATTTTTTCTTTTACTTTAGGCAGGTATATGTAAATGTACCTTTTCAAATTAAATACTGCAATCATGTAAATTTAAATGCAGTTATTCTTTATTACTCTTGACTTGAATGGTACTTGTGATGCATGATTACACACTCTTGATGGTCATTAGCAAGACAGGTTGAAATCCACTTTAAAGATGTTCCTTTTATTTGCCTGAGTAGAGTATCACAATGCACACAGCTAGCTGGAACACTACTCTGCTCATGAAACATGACCTGAGCAACTGAACTGTAAATTTAATGGAATCACATATACCCTCAGTATGACAGAGCATGGAGAATACTTCCAAGATACACAGAATGCAACAATGCGGGCTACTGTGAAGCTTCCTTACTCTACAAAATAGCTCAAGTTAAGCAAATACAATCAGTTTAAGTATGACTTTATAAGATTTTCAATGGAGCTCACACAGCTGGATACTGGACTTTACAGCTGTGGTCAGAAGTTTTGATCCACTCGTCATGGACATGAATGTCGTGGGAATTTTAGGCTTTTAATTTTCTTTGAACTGTTCTTTTTCCAGGGAGGAACAATTGTACTGCATTTTTAATTACTTTAAAAAACAAGAACTAGATGCACAAGTTTGAATTCATTTTTAATTTTCTCTAATCCACACAAGCTCAAATACATACACATACCCCCACTAATATTTAGTTAAATGTCCCTTAGCAAGTTGCACCTTGATCAGGTGCATTTGGTTGCCATCAACAAGTTTCTGTCATAATCCTGGCGGGATATTTGACCACTCTTCTTGGCAGAGTTCATTTAAACTGTTTGGTTTCCTGGCACAGACCCAGCTTGTAAGTTTAGTCCACAAACTTTCAACAGGGTCGAGGTCGGGGCTTTGGGAAGGCCATTCCAGAAGCTTAATGTTATCCTGCTTTATTCGTCCCAAAACCAGTTTTGATGTATGTTTGGCATCATTGTCCTGTTGGAACATCCAACTGTCTACAAGTTTCAACCATGTAGCTGCTGATTTGAGGTAATGTTGAAGAATTTGGAAGTAGTCCTCCTCCTTCATTATTCCATCCACCTTGTGCAGTGTACCAGTACCACTGGCAGCAAACCAGCCCCAGAGCGTGATGCTGCCACCACCATGCTTGACAGTTGGTACAGTGTTCTTAGGTTTAAAAGTCTCACCTTTCCCCCTCCAAACATACTTCTTGTTATTGTGTCCAAACAGCTCAATCTTTGTCTCTCTGACCATCAAACATTTCTACTGAAGGCGTTTGGCTCGTCCGTGTAGGCAGCTGCAGATGTCCGTCGAGCTTGAAGGTGTCGATTTTGGAGCAGGAGCTTCTTTCTTAGTCTGCACCCTCTCAGTCTATGGTGATGGAAAACTGGCTTCACTATGAACATTGATGCTCCAGCAGTTTCCAGTTCAGAGCAGGCTTGAGCCTTGTGGGTTCCTGAACATCCTAACCAGTTTCCACTCATCTGAGGGTGACAGTTTGGGTCTTCTTCTAGACTTCAGTGGTGACACAGCTAAATAACTTGTACTTATGTACAATTATTTGAACGGATGATCTTGGAATCTGCAGTTTAGAAATGGCTCCAAGAGACCTTTCCAGCTTTTGCAAATCTACAATTCTCCTTCTTAGATCTTCACTGAGTTCCTTGGACTTTCCCATTGTTCTGAGTGTTGGTCAATCCAACAAGTGCTGTCAGAAAAATCCTTTTTATGCTGGCAAAGTGAAACAACCAGCTGTAGTCAATCATAATCACTAACGAGAAGATAGAAGACTTTGATGAACTTTCAGCACCACTTATTAAAAGATTTGAGTGTGTGCATGTATATATTTGAGCCTGTATGTATACAGCTGGACAAACTAATACAAAATGTCCACTAGCAGGCTGAAACACACAACTGATGTTTTCAATGGAGAACACTTTCTTTTTTAAACACAGCTGAAGAAAAATATTTGAGTAAGAACATGGGACGTATTCGAGCTAAACTGTCTTTTAAAAGGTATTAAAAAAAAACTTTGTTCAAAAGATTTATAATTAGACGCAACATTTCCAGCATGAAAGTGCAGATATCAAAATGAGACTTTGGTTTACAGGACTGTAAATTAACAGAAGGCTTCCAACATCTGAGGTTTTTCTTTTTTTGTGTGTCAAAAAGAGAAACTTTGTTGAAGGAAGTGAATTAATTAGATTTTTTTTTTTTAAAGTTGAGAACCAAAAAGGAAACTTAATGTTGCTCTGAGTTTGACAGATTCAGTGGAGCGCGGGAGAAAATCCATCCCTGCAGTTCACTTTGCTGCAGTTCATATCGTTAACTGTGCACTCCTCTGCTCCCTCTTTCCTTCCCTCTTCTCTGCCATAATTTCCCTTTCTGTTATCTTTACACTTTCCCTCTCCTCTCCTGTGTGAGTCAGCCGGAGACCCTTTTTAAACTTAAGGATCATCACGCCTCTCGTTTTCTGTGGTTCTTGTATTTAGAGTCATGATGGTTTTGTTGTGAGGTTTCACTGAAAGCGAAGCCAAATCTGAGGGTGTTACCATACCAACAAGAGTGTCAAAAAATATTAATCACAAAAATATGAATCAACAGATTTTTATTTTAATCAGAAACACCTACAGTCTTTTTTTCTCCTCCTTTAATTTTATATCTGATTATATCTTTATCCATCAAACAATAAGCACAGTAGCTGTGAAATGATTCAACAGAGGAATGATTAAGATTGCTAATCAAGCTCTATTTTCTCTGAGTAATCAACAATAAATTTGGAATATTGATCCAGCTGTGAGCCTCTCAAGAACACAATTACACAATGATTAATCTCAAGGTCCTGCTAACGTTCAAGCTTTCATACTGGCACGCAGAAAACATGCCGATCCTCCTCCTGCTAGGATATAGACGCCTTTGTTTTTGCTCACTTCACATTCAGGACAAAATCTTTAGAGTTCCTGCAGGATGAAAGTCTTTAAGGTTTTCCAGATTACTGTAACACCATTCCTGCATCTAAATAAAAGTGAGTTATAACTTGTTACACTCAAACTTCTCTGCAGTCACTGGTTGATACTGATGGTGTGCAGTAACCACAGGCAAGTATACAAAATGAATGTAATCTGAAATGTGGAGTAAATGCAGAAATGCCTTAAACCTGCATTTTACCTGAAGGCCATTGGATGGCAACAGCTGTGATTGCAAGTGCACTTCTGCTAAACAAGCAAAGGGAACATGAGGAAGGACAAGGGGAGACATGGGGAACCAATGGGTAACACAGGTGCAACCAATCAGGGGGTGATGAGAAGAAAGGAAAGTAAAACAGGAAGTGTCGACACAGAAACACTGAGACACGGGGAACACGGGGGAGGCAGGACAGGCTGAAACTTAAGGAATGAACTCTGACCTCAAAGAAAACTGAAGGCAAAACTGAGACAACCTGGAAATAAACCAACCCGGCAATAATTCTTAAATAAAAATATAAACACAATAATAAGACACCATATATACAAGGATCCAAAAATAAATACAAAACCCAAAACTTGGGCAGGAAATCCAGGGACCAGGACGAGTAAAACCTCCTAGTTTCTGATGTTTCCCACTTACTATGCGACCTGACATCTCCCGGGTTAAATATTTGCATGGTAACAGCAACCTCCACCAATCGGTTGCTGTTTCAGTTTAGAAATGTGGGTAGAATCAAGTCTACTTTGGATGGTTACAACATTATGGCTCATAATCAAAATCCCTGTGGAGAATATGACTGGGATTTTTTTTTTTACTTCACTGTTGAGCTCTAAGCAAGTCTGCTGTGACCACAGGAGACACGCTCAGTGTGCGTTTTTGTTGTCAGGCACTAGTTTCTAGTCTGACTCAACACAACATGATCTTCCCTTTAGAGTCAAAAATGATGTTAAAGCAGTTTGTGCTGAAACTGTTACCACACATGATTGACTTTACTAACTTTACAAAGTGTGACATCACCATGGCTGCATCCACCTTTTACAGACGTTGTATCACAGGAATTCACTGAGAGCAAAAATACCGAAGATCCTGATGTCTTTGAGTCTGTATTCATGCCAGTTTGACACGTCATGCTTCAGGGTTTGATGGTGTTGGAGAAAACTAAAATTATGGGGTTTAGACCTTCGACAGGATGAGGATCTTTTTGTTTTAATGAAAGAAAAATAGCAGTTCATACATATTTCTAAACCCTAGCTCCCGCTCTCTGTAGTCTGACACCTGCCATCTGTGCCAATACGGAACATTATATTAAAAAAAAAAAAAAAAATTCAGTGTTACACGATTTAAACATCACTATAAAAACAGGGTAAAATGGCGGTTTCACTCACCTCATTGAGTTCTCGCTCAGTGTTGAGGAACTCTGTGACTCCACTGATGAGTTTTGAATTCATGAACAAAGCTTCACCGTATCTGAACAGAAATGAGGAGAGACACATTCAGTTCCTCGCCGGCCAGCTCAGCAGGGCAACAAGTACACAACGTGTCTCTCCGATCGTTCTCACCGAGCGTTCAGGATGTCCCACTTTTCTCGGAAGTATCTCCAGGCCAGGTTCCGACCCTGAGGGTTTCTGCCCACGTGGATGATGACATCAATCACATCCTGCTCCGGGACCAGGTCTGAGGTCAGAGACAGGTTCAGCAGCCTGGGAGACACAAAGAAAAGGATGGAAAAATATTTTTAGTTTTAGCTGGAATGTAGAAAATGATTTCACAGTAAAACTGTGACTCTGTGAGCGCTCCCCAGCCTCAGCAAGCTTGTCTTTATCCATCCATCTGAGAGGCAGGGTACACCCTGTACAGGTCACCAGCCTGTCGCAGGGCTAACACACAGAGACAGACAACCATTCACACCTGTGGGCAATTTAGAATCACCAATTAACCTAACCCCACTAACTGCATGTGTTTGGACTGTGGGAGGAAACCCACGCAGACACGGGGAGAACACGCAAACTCCACACAGCTCGTCTTTGTGTTGGAAATAATAGATCGCCGTGAATAAATAAAGTCACAATCACAGTCTAATACACCAAAATGCATGAAACTCTTTTACTTTACACATGCACATATGGATCTAATGAAGCTGAGAGTATCTCAGTGACCAGCTTTGGTTCCTGATACAGTTTTGTTGATTCTTAGGATTAATAAACTCTTACAGAAAGTTTTGTGCGTCTCTCTCCAGCATGTAAAATCGATTTCGTGTTCTGATATTAAGATTATAAAGTTGTTTAATCTCTGTGATTCATGCAGTGTGTGAAGGTAAAAGTGCGTGTCACACGCCAGCGGGAAGGTTGGCAGCCCTGATGTAATCTGGGCAGAAAAGATCAAGTTGTCATTTTGTAGTTTTGTTGATCTGACAGCTGCTGGAGAGTGTTTTTGCCAAATCAAGAACCAGCCCTCTGAAACACTCACGCGAGGCACTCCCAGCTGGAAGGGGATTGAAGGGAATTTAAAGGGATTTAGAGAAACATGCTGATCACACAGAGGGATCAATTGGATGTGTAAACATATCAAATCAACATTTTTTTTTTTTTTTTGAGATGTGAAACTGAGCAGCACAAAGAGCTGCAACAAAAGAAGTTTTACAAACTGATGTTCAATCATCCAACGCTGAGTTCGAAGTTTGCCTCCATTTTTCTTTATTTTCTGTTGGTTCACTGTGTCTGTGTGTGTGTGTGTGTGTGTGTGCCTGTGTGCGTTTGCTTGGCTCGTTGTTTGTAACTGCCATCTTCTCATTAAACCCCCAAATCAATTTTCTCTCTCTTCACACAATCCCTCTGCTGAAACCATTTCCTGTGTGACCAATCAGTTTGTTTCTGAGCTGTGGTCCTTGATATGTGTGTGTGTGTGTGTGTGTGTGTGTGTGCGTGATAGCTGCAATCTGAACATACAGTACCACCTCTCTGATTGCAGAACAGTTTACTGTGGCAAGAAAAATCAATACCTGATACACACACACACACACCTTTCTCACTGTGACTGTGTGCAATTCATCCTTGCAATTTTTCTCAATGAGCGATAGCGGCAGTTAGCTCCTGATAAAATACTGTGTTGTGTACACACACTCACACAAAAACACACTTGCACACATGCATACGCACACACATGCACATGGCTCGATGGATTTCAGTGCATGTAACGCCCCTGGCAAGCTTTCACTGCACACACCTTTCTGTCAATTAGCAATTTCCTTTTCCTGTCAGTGCACTCACCAATTAACAGACCTCACCTGACAGGAAAGATCCAGTCACCTTTTTTTTTAAAAAACTTCTTCACAGGTTTGTGTGTCATATGCTAATGTAGCCGAGCACACACGCTCAACAAAAACTCATCAACATCTGAGTCATCTTCCAAACATGAACTCTATGCTCCAAATTTGTGTTTTTACCTTTCTGCTCCTATTGTAGTTCTATAACAGCTAATAGTCTATGAATAAACTATTAATATACTAATAGTTCTATTCTATTCTCTCCATTTTCTTTTGGTTGATAATGTTTTATTAAACTTCATCTAAGTTTGACTCAACCAAAGTGTTCCCTGCAGCACTTTCTGTTTGTCTTCAACACGTTTCTTCATTAAAGTTCTATTTATTTATTCCACCCGCCTGCCTGCCGTGCACCTTTGGTTCCTCATTTTCAGCCACCTATAAAAGCTCAAAATAAACGTGGATGTCGTTTCACATCTGCATGTCTTATGAGTGTCTCAACAATTTAATATTATGTGATATTTGCATAACATGTATGCAAGATGCAATTAAAGAGAAACAGCAGGTGGTAGATAATCCAGATGTGAATTACATTCACAGCAACAATACAGCCTTATTTTACAATTCAGACCAGATACTGTGTCCCTGACACTGGCACAGACTCACAGGCAGGAAGTTAAAAATGCCCGTGGGTGTTAAGAGGTTAAGTTAATCTCACTTGTGGATGCTGTGCCACCATCATCATTCATATTTCCAATGCTCAGACACACTTGGCCTGTATCCATGCTCCCCTCCACTGCAGAGTCTACATAAGTGGCTCGGGTTTCATTTTTAGCCATGAAACCCTGATTACATTTGTGCTGGTGTTGCTTTTGTTCCACTAGTTTAAAGTCTTGCTCAATACAACAGGATGTTCATTTTGTGAAATATTGTTCCATTAGAGTAAAAAAGGACAGTGAAGCTGGGCATGCTTTACTGTGTGAGTGAAAGGTTTGCTTGAAACCTCTGGTTTTAACACAGCAAGATGGGGATGGCCCCATGTAGGCTAGCCCTTGTGGGGCCCATGGCAGTTTTACACTTTTTTGGTCCCTGTGAGGGTTTTCTATGGGTAAACCATAGTGGTATCACCAACAGAAGACACACATACCCACCTGCTGTGGACTCGTATGGGCATGTTTACTGGCACATTATTTATAATGAGGGAAACCTTACAGGGAAATGTAACTATTGTGGAGAAGATGAAATGACAGAAAATGTTTTATTCCACTGTCACAATATGAAAGTGACTGATTCAAACTCAGTGAAATGGAAGTTAAACTGGATCTTATTGATAAAAGAAGTAAAGAAGTGGGAGTTATTAGGCCAAATTCAATTTTCTAAGTCAGACTAACCCATTTAATAGAATTTTTTTCCACATGTAAGTGGATTACATGTTTGACTGTCAAGCAGAAGATTCCTGGTTTGAGTTTGGAAGGAGAAATAAATTCCTTAGCAGTTGTGTCAGGAAGGGCATCTGGTGTAAAAATCAAATCAACTCTGTGGTGACCCCTTACCTACAGTGTGGGCATACTGCGGGTGTGCTGCTTAGTAGCACATATCACATCTGTACTAGGGCCCACAATGGGCTGCCCACAGCGCCCCCACATGGGCCTCAAGCAGGGCTGGACTGGGACAAAAAATCGGCCCTGGCATTTTTGGCTTAGACCAGCCCGCAACTATGTCTTAGAAGAATTTGACACTGTCTTACTCTTATTCAGTGTGGGCATACCTTTTGCTAATAATACTTTTATACTTTTTTTTTTTAAAACTTACTTTAGTAAAGCTTAAATTGCAAAGCTTTTATGTATCGTTTAGTTTTTAAAATCTGTTATTTCACCTGCTTGAGTTCTTTTTAAAACATGTTTAACCAGCATAAAGGCTACAAATTCAAACTACTGTGCAGCCTTTCAACACACCTTTAACCTAAATATCTAAAATGCTATGATGCAGCCTAAAATGGACACTTGCTGCTCATCCAACACTTCTCGCCCTTGACCCTTTGCTATTTTATCAGATTAAGGTGCCGTGGCTGCAAGATTTTGGGAAGTATGCAAATATCAATAAATATTGATACTAATCAATAGCCATTGCTCATCAC
>JASGAU010359329.1:0-31401 GCA_030220045.1 Australoheros facetus | reverse complement strand
GCTTTGAGAGTGATCTGAGAGGGCCTGCTTGGCCACAGCAGACTGCTAGGGAGGGGTAGCAGAGCTTCTGGTGCCTGAACACAAATAAGAGCAATTCAAATAGGCCTCAAATCTTCCTACTACTTTTAGACACACAATATGATTTCATTACCATGTAGAAAGCAGTTTAGTTGCAAATAAACAAAAGTAGGAATAATAACTTTAAATATCAGCATTGGAATGATAAAAATATTTCCAACAGTGTCCAGTATGTACAGCGGGTACGGAAAGTATTCAGACCCCTTTAAATTTTTCACTCTTTGTTTCATTGCAGCCATTTGCTAAAAAGTTCATTTTATTTCTCATTAATGTACATATAATGAGAAATAAGTGCTTTGAGTGCTCAGAATGAGTAGAAAAGCGCTATATAAGAACTAGTCCATTTAGCATTACCATTTACACTCAGCACCCCATCTTGACAGAAAAAAACAGAAATATAGAAATTTTTGCTAATTTATTAAAAAAGAAAAACTGCAATATCACATGGTCATAAGTATTCTGACCCTTTGCTCACTATTGAGTAGAAGGACCCTTTTGAGCTAGTACAGCCATGAGTCTTCTTGGGAATGATGCAACAAGTTTTTCACATCTGGATTTGGGGATTCTCTGCCGTTCTTCCTTGCAGATCCTCTCCAGTTCCGTCAGGTTGGTTGGTGAATGTTGGTGGACAGAGATTTTCAGGTCTCTCCAGAGATGCTCAATTGGGTTTAGGTCAGGGTTCTCAGGGCACTCCTTTATTATTTTAGCTGTGTGCTTAGGGTCATTGTCTTGTTGGAAGGTGAACCTTCGGCCCAGTCTGAGGTCCTGAGCACTCTGGAAGAGGTTTTCTTCCAGGATATCTCTGTACTTGGCCACATTCATCTTTCCTTCAATTGCAAACAGTCGTCCTGTCCCTGCAGCTGAAAAGCACCCCCATAGCATGATGCTGCCACCACCATGTTTCACTGTTGAGATTGTATTGGGCAGGTGATAAGCAGTGCTTGGTGTTTTCCACACATACCGCTTAGAATTAATGTCAAAGAGTTCAATCTTCGTCTCATCAGACCAGAGAATCTTATTTCTCATAGTCTGGGAGTCTTTCATGTGTTTTTTGGCAAACTCTATGAGGGCTTTCATATGTCTTGCACTGAAGAGAGGCTTCCGTCGGGCCACTCTGCCATAAAGCCCCGACTGGTGGAGGGCTGCAGTGATAGTTGACTTTATGGAACTTTCTCCCATCTCCCTACTGCATCTCTGGAGCTCAGCCACAGTGATCTTTGGGTTCTTCTTTACCTCTATCACCAAGGCTCTTCTCCCACGGTTGCTCAGTTTGGCTGGACAGCCAGGTCTAGGAAGAGTTCTGGTCATCCCAAACTTCCATTTAAGGATTATGGAGGCCACTGTGCTCTTAGGAACCTTGAGTGCTGCAGAAATTCTTTTGTAACCTTGGATCTGTGCCTTGCCACAATTCTGTTTCTGAGCTCCTTGGGCAGTTCCTTCGACCTCATGATTCTCATTTGCTCTGACATGCACTGTAAACTGTGAGGTCTTATATAGACAGGTGTGTGCCTTTCCTAATCATGCCCAGTCAGTTTAATTAAACGCAGCTGGACTCCAGTGAAGGAGTAGAACCATCTCAAGGAGGATCAGAAGAAATGGACAGCATGTGAGTTAAATATGAATGTCACAGCAAAGGGTCTGAATACTTATGACCATGTGATATTTCAGTTTTTCTTTTTTAATAAATTTTCAAAAATTTCTACTTTTTTGTTTTTTTTTTCTGTCAAGATGGGGTGCTGAGTGTACATGAATGAGAAATAAAATGAACTTTTTTGATTTTAGCAAATGGCTGCAATGAAACAAAGAGTGAAAAATTTAAAGGGGTCTGAATACTTACCGTACCCACTGTATATATGTGTGTGTGTGTGTGTGTGTGTGTGTATGTATATACACATATGTATATTAATAATAATAATAATAATGCATTAGTCTTATATAGCGCTTTTCTAGACACTCAAAGACGCTTTACAATTTCATGCACTATTCATTCACACCACAATCATACCTGGTGGTGGTAAGCTACTAATGTAGCCACAGCTGCCCTGGGGCAGTCTGACGGATCTGACAGTTTCATCAAGCACATGTGTTTGATGACAACAAAGGCTTCTGATTCTGAGGCTGTATACTACTGCTATGCCATCTTAGATTGGTGTTGTCATTTGGATGCGCTGGCACATCTGTCGACTCCAGGGGGTTAAATTGAGGAATTTGTGTGCGGAAAATGCCTTTAAAAACACCTTCCCTGTGCGTTTTCATTTGTTCTTCCACACCTTAAACATGTACATATACATAAACTCCCTATTCACATAGACTTCAATACCATAAAAGTGGCCAATCTCCAGAAAGAGTGAGACAAAAAAATGATCGTTCTCTTATATAGATGAGTCATCCCATTACTAATCAATTGTGCCCTCTCAGTATATAATCTTCTTTGTCTTCACAGAGCCAATCATAGTGGAGGTGACGTTCAGGAATCCTTTGAAGGTTTCTCTGGCCCTGTCAAGCCTCTCACTTCTGTGGAGGTTTACTGTTGACAGTTTCTCTTCATCAAAGGAGATGACAGAAGAGACCATTACCAATGAGGAAACCTCAGCTGTAGGGGTGGGCAACATGGGCAAATATGCTCTTAGGAACAGATTTTTATTTTTTCATTTTGATGTTTAGGTATAATGCCTACAATTTTTCTAAACTCTTCGACATGCGTTTTCTTATGCAGATGAAACAGAAAGATGATATTGTCACCTCTGAAATCATCCAGGAGTTTCATGTGAGTCCAGAGGAGACCAAAATGGTAAGATGGTCTCTAGAGGTAAACTGCTGAGTTTTTGAGCATTAGTGGTATGGGTCTTTATTTTAAATAAGCTTCTATATAAATAAGCTTTAGTCTCATTGTACATCCTATATAATGACAATAAAGGCATTCTATTCTATTCTTTTCTATTCTATTCTATATTGTTTTTGCTAGAGTTTTATTAACTAGTTCTGAACTACTGATGGGGATCTAAAGAAACTGTTTTTTGCATTAATGCAAGGAAGTAGATTACACATAGCAATATTTTATGTGAAATCAGACAATAAATGGCTTGCGACCAAGCAACAGTAAACATAGCTTGGTTTAATGATTTCAGTTTTAGTGCTGTGCCTTCTTTTTGTTTTTTTTAGTTTTTTTTAGTGGATTAAAGCACCCTAATGGGGTGTAACAGCATAAACTATTCTTGGGTGAAATAGGCCCTAAATGCTCAAAAAGTATTATGATTGGTCCCAGAAATCGTAAAGCGCATTAAAATACTTGAAATTTTGAAAGTATTTAAAATATCCGTTATTAAGTAGGTCTGTACTTTCTTTGGGCCATCCAATGTTTCATAATGTTAAACAAGAAATCCAGTTCTTTTGTGCTGATCGCTTTGATTCCAGGCCCGACTCAGGCTGCTGCCACACAGAACTGGTCAGCTGAACATTGTGGGTGTAGTGTACAACCTGGCTGCAGCTTCCTCAGGAGAAATGGCTTCTAGCACTGAAGGTAAATTCATCCTCATGTTAGCTCATGCTTTAGTTGGCACACGCAAAATTGTATTGCATTTTCTGATTGGTTTGTTGTAGAGAAAATAATTGTGGAAAATGAATAAAATTCCAATATAGTGTAATATTTTGAGTTTTGCTTGCCAGAGTTAGAAACAATGTGGATTTCCTCTTCTTTACAGACCAGCAGACACTGGATTTGATGGTTCGTGGGAAACAGGATTTGAAGATTCCTGGTCCACGACTTAATCTGACCAAAGAGGACAAGATGTCAGTTCGGCATGGTCCAGATCGACGTCTGGATCCCATCATAACACCACCTATGCCCCTGATGGAGGTAGGACTCATTCTGAAAACAATTCAACATGCTAAAAGAGATTATGAATTAGCCTGAAATTTGATAAACTGTATATACGTGATAGATGTCACCATGACATTGCCCATTGGTTTTGGATTCTGTATGTTGGAAGACATTTTGCCTACATTAGTAATTTGGAGCCAGATGTGATGAGAGGGTGGAGTATAAAGTTATCAGATAATGTAAGATAAACCTTGCTAGAAAATAGAATTCATAAACACGTGCAACATACACACACATCCAATTAGACAGTAACAGTCTAATAAAATACTAAAATTTTAAAACTCAAAGGTTTTAGACAGGCTGTATACATGTGTACATGTTCTGTATATTTGTCAGAGAATTCCATTAAAAATCCTGGAAGACACCTACACTACAAACACAGTCCAGTTCAGTGAGTCAAAGGCTACGTTCACACTGCAGCCTGAAGGGACCCAATTCCAATTTTTTGTGAAATCCGATTTTTTTTGGCGTGGTCGTTCACATTTCCAAATATATGCGACTTGGATGTGATCTGTGTGTGAACAGCAGACGAACCTGAAAGTGTTCCGCATGCATAGTAGAGGACGCGATAACGTCACATGTAGCGAGCGCGCTCAATGTTTGCAGAAGTCACACGTTTTCCTTCCCACGTCCGCGTAACAGGATGCAGAATAGTGACTTTTGTCGAGTATCCATGACGTGCAGGTCGGATGAATGCGACCTGGCCGTACACACTCAGGTCGCATTTGAAAAGATTGGGTACGTATCGGATTTAGGACCACATATCCAAGTGGCCTGGGTCGCACTTGAAAAAATCCGATATGTGTTGTTCAGACATGCTGTCACAGGTGCTGCCATTTAAGAGATAGGAGGGAAACAAAGCAAAATAATAGGACAGGTGAGGAAAAAATCATCTCATATTTTGCCCGATTTTGCACATACGAGGCTGAAAAACCTCTGTATAGTAAGCACATATAGCATATAGCATGGGAGCATTAGGGTGGGAAGAGGGCAGGGATGGAAGCCAGTGGAGGTGAGTGGGGGGGTCGGGCTACTGTGGGACTGACTCAAACTCCCCGCTCAGCTAGACAGTTCCTGATAAGAGTTGGAATGTTCATCAGCAGCTTAGTCTAGGTAAATCAGTTCACACAGGTCAGAAAACAGGACAGCGGAGGCATAGAGCATCTGTTTACAAAACATCCAGGAGAAGAATTAGATAACGGCAATCCAAGGCCGTCAGGGAGCCAAATTTCTGATTCTGTTTTGGTACAGGCCGTACTGATTAATTTGTTGACAGCCTTTAGTCTTTCTGGCACCTCTCAGTGGCGAAAAATCCAATCCTCCGAATCTTTTTGGTTCGTTCCTTTGCTATGCAGAAATGGATACATCTCCAAGATCTAATCCCTCCGACTCAGCTCCAAATATACTGAGTCTGAGTTTGAGTCTGTACCTTTCTGCATTCCTGTCATAAACAGTTTTACGAAGGCCCAGACAGTTGCCCAGACTTCCCGAATTGTAACGACAAGCCAGGTATCTCCAGGTCCAATTCAAAGAAATCCTAGTGTCAGTAAGCCAAATGTGTGTGTCCTCCATCAACAGTCTAGCCAGGCACGTCATCTTCCACCCCCACAGGAATCCATAACGTAGCCAGCCGGGAATGTCGATTAGATAAGAGGGAACGGGGTTCTCCTTTCCCCAATCTCCTCATGGTGAAAAATTGATCAAAATTTGTTGAGAGACCAGCTGACCAGATCCATAATTCTAAATTCCAGTTCGGACTCTAAAAGGCTCTAAAAGCAGCAAAGCAGAGTAAAAAGGAAGGGTTGGGGAGAGAAGAAAAATGCATTCGTCTCCACTGAGTGCTGAGAGAAGAGGAGTCATTTTTGGTAACATGGAAAGTGGCATAAATTCCCTTTTTTGCATCTGCACCTCTCGCAAGTGCAGCTTGACTTGAAAAGCTTTCACTGCGTTATACATGTGCATAATCACACAGTCCTGTCCCAGAAGCTACAGGTTTAACGCATTGAGATGCTTATTTATGTTGCACAGAAAGGCCGACTTGCACCTCACACAGACACCTTTGATCACGGAGCCCTGCTGAGACTTTTATTTGCTTTCTATGAACTGACAGATTTCCTGCTTTGTGACGCAGTGATGTACTGTCAGCTCACTTGTGCAGGTCTCCCTCTGCATCTTCTCTCACATCTGTCCCACCAATCCACTCTTTTCCCCACACATTGCAGGGGAGGAAAAGAGACAGTTTACCTCCGATGTCAGCGATCAGGTCCTCTGCCTCCCACCTGTTTGGAAAATCCCTGTTTTCCACTTTTTATTTCACTTTTGAGGGTCAGGCTAGCTTAAATGTCTCTGTAAAATGTGCTGACCAATGTTTTTATCTGCTGATCACTGATCAATGTGTCATTGGCAACACAGGGAAGTGCATGGGGATTTGTAGTATAAGTGGTGAGAGCTCTATTTACCCATGGGTCATTAATAATAGCTATATGATTTTATCTTGCAGGCCATATATAATTATATCACGGACTGGATCTGGCCTGCAGGCCTCGAGTTTGACACGTGTCCTAAGGGGTCATTCACAATTATCAATATTTTCCAAAGTGTCCCCTCCTGCCTCCCTAAAAGTGCACAAAGAAAATGTCGACCTTTTTTCATGACATTTAATTTCACCTGGTTATTTGGTATTTTAAAGTAATAAAAACACATCCTGGTGTTGAAAAATGTTGGAAATCTTGGCATCAAATATACTATTTCCTATTAACATTGTATTGTGACTGTAAGCGACATTGTAAGCGACTTTTTTCCCAAATAGCGATGTTGATGACTTTTGGAGAGAGACGGAAAACCTGAAATCCTCCATTGTTGCAGTGTTTTGTGTATGTACAGCACTCCACTGCCTCCCTTTGTATGCTTTGGCATTGCCCAGACCTTGCTTTGGCAGAGAGGGGGACCCCACCCATTCAATTCAACTTTTGAGACAGCTGACAGCGAATTTTCTTTCACAAAAGTTGGCAACAGTGCCAGCTGCCAATTACCAAATTGGCCAGCATAGATGAAAACACGCCAGGAATGTGAAGAATTAATGTACATACCTTCTGAATAAAATCCATCAACGTTTTCTGTGGTTTAATGCGTATGGTTTTCATTTTTGATTCAGCTTTTTGGAACAACACGTCTACTTCCTTGTTGAATTTATCTCCGGTGGCTTTGGCTGCTTTCCACATCTGCTGTGCCACACTCGGAGCTTGTTCTTGCCTAATATTGCCAGTAGAGAATTATTTTGTGAATTCATGATGGCCTATTTTATGAATTCCATGAGGCCTTTGAATTGATAAGCCAGACCAGAGGCCATATTGCTGCAGACCACACAATAGTGCAGTGGTGGTCTGCATTGTGGTCATGCAGACTGACATTTTCTAACAATTTGAAAACTGTACATTGGGTTTTAACCCTCTCCCTCCTGGCGTACGGTTTGTACACTTTGGAAAATGTTTCATTGTGAATGATTCCTAAGGGTGCTGCTTAATCCAGTACAGTTTACCTACTAGCCATGCTAAGCCAACCTGCTATGAGCTGTTCCCTGTAGCATTAATAGCTTGCTGTCTAGTAGTGCCAAAAACAGTCTGCCAGTGACCCTCTGTAGCCTTTACTTGAATATCTGTGCTTTCAGGTTAAGTTTTACTTATGTGAGATAATGCTGCTAATGCAGCAGCATTATCTCACATGATCGCTTTCTGTTCATTAATGTGTGTGTGTGTGTGTGTGTGTGTGTGTGTGTGTGTGTGTGTGTGTGTGTCAGGTTTTTTTCCTGCAGTTTCCCACTGCTCTGCTGTGTGGTGAGATCAGGAAAGCCTATGTTGAGTTCTGTAATGTCAGTGGTGTTGCTTTGTGTGGCCTGCGCGTGGCATCCACACACCCTGCTTTCTTCACCTTTGGCAGCCAGGCCACAACACCTCTCAGCCCGACGTCAGCTGAAAACTGCTCAGCTTATAAAACTTTGGCTACACCTCTCCAGCTGGACTCAGAGGCACCTGAGAGTTTGGTTTCAGCTGAGGATTTCAGCCAGCCATCTGGTGTGATAGAAATTCCAATAGATGGTAGCACACTGCAACCAGGGGAGTCCACTCAGCTTCCCCTCTGGCTGAGAGGACCAGACCAGGAGGGAGTCCATGAAATCAACTTTCTGTTCTACTATGAAAGCACAGAGAAAGGACTCAAGATCAGGTAAAATTTTAAAGTGAACCATTTGTATTAACTGACCTATAGGCATATACAGTACCAGTCAAAAGTTTGGACACAAACTTTTGGCTGCTATATAATTTGTTGGTAATAATTTGTTGGTAAATCTCAGTATTTGTAAAAGAAACATGTCTGGAGCTTGAAAAAAAGGGCGACTGGACTTTATTTCTTGAAGCTGTTTTACCTCTCCTCTATCCAGTCTCATCCTTTCGCATGAGACTGGCTTGACATGTTTCTAAGATTTATGGGCCCAAGTACAATAACCTCAGTTTTATCTGAATTTAGAAGCAGAAAATTAGATTACTTTAAATTACTTTGTGTCTTTAAGGCAATCCTGCAGTTTAACTACTTGATATGTGTCATCTGGCTTCATGGATAGATAAAGCTGAGTATCGTCTGCATAACAATGAAAATATTTGCAATGCTTTCTAATAATACTGCCTAAGGGAAGCATTTATTGTGTAAATAAAATTTGTCCCAGCACAGACCCCTGTGGAACTCCATAATCAACCTAAGTGTCTGAAGAAGACTCCCCATTTACATGAACAAATTGGAGTCTATTAGATAAATATGATTCAAACCACTGCAGTGCAGTATCATTGTACCTATGGCATGCTCTAATCTCTAATAAAAAGTAATGGTCAAAAGTATCAAAAGCTGCACTGAGGTCTAGCAGGACAAGCACAGAAATGAGTCCACTGTCAGAAGGCATAAGAAGATCATTTGTAACCTTCACTAATGCTGTTTCTGTACTGTGATGAATTCTGAAACCTGACTGAAACTCTTCAAACAAACCGTTCCGCTGCAGATGATCAGTTAGCTGTTTTACAACTATTCTTCCAAGAATTTTTGAGAGAAAAGGAAGGTTGGAGATTGGCCAATAATCAGCTAAGACAGCTGGGTCAAGTTATTGCTTTTTAAGTAAATGTATAATTACTGCCGCCTTAAAAGCCGGTGGTACATAGCCAAGTAATAAAAACAGATTGATCATAACAGACTTCATGAGGGTGGCCTGAGTGCCTGACATCCTCTAGTGGGCCTTGTGCTCACTACCTGTCACCGTGGAACCCAATTGGCATTTGCAATAGAATACAAGAATTGGCAGGTCCACCATTAGCACCCTGTGCTTTTCACAGATTAACATTGTTCAGCATGACCGATTTGGTGGTGGTGAGGGGATCAGTAATGGTCTGGAGAGGCATAGAATGAAGGCCTCCAAAGACCTCTACAGGCTGCGCAACAGCATCCTTACAGCTTTTTTAAGTAAATGATAAATAGACCGGTCCTTACATGGTGCTTTTCAACATTACTTGAGCACTCAAAGCTCTTTAAACAATATGGTTGTTTAAAGAGCGCACGCCGCATTGCTGCAGTAATCCAGGCAAAAGGAGCCCCAACTAAGTATTGAGTGCTGTATATGCTCATACTTTTCATGTTCATACTTTTCAG
The DNA here is from genome assembly GCA_030220045.1 of Australoheros facetus. NCBI lineage: Eukaryota > Metazoa > Chordata > Actinopteri > Cichliformes > Cichlidae > Australoheros > Australoheros facetus. The sequence continues at coordinate 21,758 of JASGAU010359329.1, read as the reverse complement.
TTGGCCAACATTTCTGAAAATTCTTTTTTTGTATTGCTCTTAAGTAATATTCTAATTTTCTGAGATACGGAATTTGGGGTTTTCATTAGTTGTCAGTTATAATCAAAAATAAAAGAAAAACATATGAAATATATCAGTTTGTGTGCAATGACTGAATATAATATACAAGTTTCACTTTTTGAATGGAATTACTGAAATTAATCAACTTTTTATGATATTCTAATTTTATGACCAGCACCCGTATATTCTATACCTATACCAAAAATGCATCTGTTAAAAATCTCAGATGAGTGCAACATTGGCCTAAAGATGACAGTCAGAGGTCAGGTTTCTTGAAGATCTAAAAATCTCTGAAGAGTTTGAATCACAGTGACCTTAACTTCAAGGACAAATTTAAGTCAAGTTTTCAGAAATTCTTGTGAATGCAATAACTGGTGAGATGTCACCTAGATTTTCAAATTGAGGCCATAGATGCAATCACTAAAAATCTCATAATACTCAGGATGTTATACTGACTGTGCATTGGTGGTTTGACTGCTGGGGAAAAATTAATGTTAGACAGTGTTGGGGAAGAAGAACAAGAAGGGCTTCCCCTTCTTGTTTCTAAGCTACTGAACACAGTCGGTATTCGCAGTGTCCAACCTTAAAGCTTGTAGGCAGTCAACGTAGTCATATTAATTTTCCTCTCTCCACATGTAAAGCCACCGGGTGCTGCGCCACACAGTATTTATCTGCGCTAGTCGGTCTTTGAGTATACAGGCATCGGCCTGCCGCAGCAGTGTTCCGCCACATCACTGTCTGGATGACAAAAGCAACGGTGGAACCCTTGTCTTTATTGACGTGGAGAACATCAATATGGTGACATGCACAGCATACCACACACCACTTAGAGTATGCATATTATTGCATATTTCGAACAGCTTCACCAATATTGTTTGAACATTGCCCCTCTTGGCTCACAGAATGAAGGTGGTGTGCGAGAGTTCCACATCGTTCAGGTGTCAAGTAGCAGCCAACACTGGCGCCTTCACAAGTACATCAACCCAAACAAGGATAAAGGTGAGGTCTGATACACTGGGAGGTTTGTTTTTCATTTCTTTTAATGGGCTATTTTAGTTTGTACATATACTGTTAGCATGCTTGATGAGCACAGCTGGGTTTTACAATACAATTTGCTATCATGTAGTTCAAAGCCCATAAACCCATAAAATTCGAAACATATGATTTTAAATTTGTCAGATCTTCCTTTTGAGGTCATTAATTACTGTGCCCGTGAACTTGAAATTTTGTAATGAGACTCCAGTATGAACAAATGTCAACGTTTCCACTTCACTTTATTTTGGGGAAGCAAATAATGTTGCAGGTAGCCAAATTTGTTGAGTAGAGCAGTTGGTGAACTGAGATTCCACTGGTATGGGCACAAAGAACAGATTTCAGCTGAGGTGGCTTGCAATTAATGTCATCTCAGGACATTACTAGAATGGAAGTCTGCATCCCAGTCTCACAGTTTGCACAATCCTGTGAATGTCTAAAGAAATGGTGAGCCTGGTTGTACTTCTGTCCCAATGTGGCATATCCGGACATGGACAATATGGGCTCCTTGACTGAAAACTGTATTTATTCTTTGGATTGTAACTGGAGACCCAGTCATATGACCACTGATGATACTTTACACAAGTGTCAGTCAGTTTGACACACAAGTTTGAATTTTGTCACAGCTGAGCTGCAGATGCACATGAAGGTTATTTATTTTATTTTATTTTTTGGCAGTTTTAAAAATACATTTTTAGAACCAATCCACTCCTTGTGTTAGGTTGGTTATATTTACTTATTTGAGCTGGATTTTTAAGTTGTGCATTTTTCTAGGCATAGTACAAAAAGGAGTGCTCAAACAATACCAAAGTTCCAAAAGAGTTCCATGTGCTGTTCCTTTTGATCACTTATCCTGCAAAAAAAGATTGCAGTAAAATGCATGCATCTTAATGCATGTATGATGAATAAATTACAATCCAATATATACTGACTTTTCTGCAACCTTTGACCCATATCTCTTGGTTTTCAACCATATCTCTTTTCAACCAAGAGATATGGCTCAAAGCCTCTTAGATGTTGTGAAACTTGGTTCATATAATAAGTCATTGCATATCATATTCCTGTACTCTACTATATTAGTTTTGTAGAATTCTCATTTCAAAATAACCCTTATTTATCATACAGTAGGCCTCTGTGCAGCCTCTCAGTTCATCTTGCATGAAACAATGGTAAGGACAGGTACTTGTCAAAAGTATTTACTCGCCCATCCAGATAATTAAATTCCGGTGTTCCAACCGCTTCCATGGCCACAGGTGTATAGAATCAAGCACCTAGGCAAGTAGACTGCTTCTGCTAACATTTGTGAAAAAATTAGTAGCTCTCAGGAGCTCAATGAATTCCAGCATGGTGCTGTGATAGGATGCCACCTCTGCAACAAGTCCAGTCGTGAAGTTTCCTCACTACTAAGTATTCCACAGTCAACTGTTAGTGGGATTATAACAAAGTGGAAGCAGTTGGGCACAACAACAGCCCAGCCACAAAGTGGTAGGCCACATAAAATCCCAGGGCGGGGTCATCAGGTGATCAGGCACATAGTATGCAGAGGTTGTCAACTTTCTGCAGAGACATTCGCAGCAGTGCATAGACAGCTTCATGGAATGGGTTTCCATGGCTGAGCAGCAGCAACCTTTTACACTACAAACCAGATTCACCAATTCACACACACATTCATACAGCATTTTATTCTGTGCCTTTAAACACTATGTACCTGTACAAACTCAGTGTCTCAATGGATGACACTTAACTTGCATGTACAAGCAGACTGGAGAAGACAGGATTTGAACCACTGACCTTCCAACTAGTAGCCTACAAGATATTTTATCTCCATTTAAGGCTACCCTCCCATTCTTCTGAAGAGCTACCTCTCACAAATGGAAGGCTTGAAAAATAGTTCTGTTCTGACAACCAGAGCTGAGTGCCTTAGATAACAATATAAGGATATACCCTGTGACATCATACACATCCAGTAGAAAAACACTGTTTGAAACAGAGCATTTACAGCTGCAGCCTGAGCTTTTGACTCGTATTTATCAATTATTTGTTATACATTACTGCCCTTTTAAAAAATATATTTATATTCCTGACATGTTTAATATGAGTATCCACCACTCTGTTGTTTCTACCAACACAGAAAAGTAAATGACACATCGCCTACAGACCTCATAGATATCAGTATGGATCATGAGTTTTCTTTCTTCCTTTTTCCATCCAGACTGTAAACTTGGCAGCAGGGAAAGAGCCAAGCTGTGTTTTAGGGCCACACGATGCAAACCCCGTAAAGGTACTTCGGAAGTGAAAAAACAAACCACAACAGTTGAGTCACTTTCAGTGAGCATAGATTTGACTGCTTTGTCTGTTATTTCTAGCTACCTCTGATGCTGTAGAGAAGTACACTTTTGCAGACCTGAATTTGGGAAACGAACAGGTGAATAGAAAGCACACTTCACAATTTAAAATTTTCTCTTATGGAATGTATGTCCTCATGCTTTATCAAAGTTCTTATTTGGATAATACATTGATTTTATTTTGCCTCTGTGGACTTAAAACTAGAGGGAACCATTTAGAAAGGTTTTTAATCCACTTGTGTGTAAAGTTTTCAGCAAACAGTGATTGAGTTTTTCACTATTTTGTGGAATTGAAAACACTGATGTAGCAGCAGCATTTAATTTGATATACCATCAAACAGTTGTCCATGAACATATCAGTGAGACATGGGGCAACATTGGCTTTAGCAAAATCCGATATGCCAATGTTTAAATTTCATTAAACTGACTGGCCTGGAGAGGGAGAGAGAGAAAGTGATAGAGATGTGAATGCTACTGTCTTTGTCCAGATCATCAGTTCCTCCACACCATGTGGGGATTTCTTCTTCCGCTGCTGCACAACTTTAGAGTCAAAGGAAGCATATGGGACATCATCCAAGACATCAGTTAGCAAGAGTCAAAACTCTGTACCCACTGAGGACAGAAGTTCAAACATCACAGATATTGCCAAGAAGTGCAATGAGCTGGACCTCAACGTAATCGTCATCTGGAAGGTAACAAAGTTCAGTGATAAATTGCTGAGGATGGATGGATGAAAAATACCCATTTTGAGTGTCTGTCTATATAGGCTTATGTGGTTGAGGACAACAAACAGCTTATCCTGGAGGGCCAACTCCATGTTGCACTACAGACCATCGGCAAAGAAGCCAGTTCTTTAACTGCTAAAGAGGTACAGCAAGCACACACACATGCTCTTATTCTCACTCAGTCTCTCTCTCTTTATATTTTAATCTAATCTCCGAAACATAGACCAAGGTACATTTATTTTTCTAAAATAAAACTAGCAAAAGAAACTGAAAGTTAATCCCACTAATAATGAATCTAAAATGAACAGCTTTAAACCCAATAGCTAATATAATGTTTAATATTCTCAGGAGGGTGTTACCTTTTAAAAACATTTTATATAATGCTGGCCATCAAAAAGATTTGTTGGGACAAGTGCTCTGTAAAATTTTGTGTATTGTGTCTTCAGGATGCTCAGGAGATGGTGCTGCTCAAGTTTAAATCAGAACTGCCTCCTCCAGTTATTCTTCCTTCTGCAGAGCTTTCTCAGCTCATTAAAACTAATCTGCACTACCCTGAAACCTGCACACACCCATTTGTCCAGGAAAGGTGAGGCACCTGTCAAAGTCCTGCTTGTTTTTCTAACACAATGTTTGGTCCAAAAACAGATGCATTCAGGTGGGGGTGAGGCAGAGTGTGGGCAAAGCTTCATGTATTGATCTCAATTCAATGTAAATAAATTTAATTTAATTTATATAGGACCAAATCACAATAACAGTCACCTTAAGGCACTTAATAATATCAAAAACAAAACAAACAACCAAAAAAAACAACAATCAGACAACCCCGAATGAGCAAGTACTTGGCGACAGTCGAAAGGAAAAACTCCCTTTTAACAGGAAAAAATCTCTGGCAAAATCAGGCTCAGGGAGGGGCAGTCATCTGCTGTCACCACTTGGGGGGTGAGTGGAGGGAGATAAGACAAAAGACATGCTGTGGAAGAGAGACAGGGATCAACACTAATGATTAAATGCAGAGTGATGTATTAAATACAAAGAGAGTAATAAGAAGTGACAAACACTCAGTGCATCTTGGGAAGCCCCCAGCAGCCTAGGCTTATTGCAGCATTAAGGGAGACTTCAAGGCTACCTTATCCAGCCCCAGCCGTAAGCTTTATCAAAAAGGAAATTTTTAAGCCTAATCTTAAAAATAGAGAGAGTGTCTGTCTCCTAAATTCAAACTGGGAGTTGGTTCCACAGAAGAGGGGCCTGAAAGCTGAAGGCTCTGCCTCCCATTCTACTCTTAAGTATGCTAGGAACCACAAGTAAGCCATCAGTCTGAAAGTGAAGTGCTCTATTGGGGTGGTATGGCACTATAAGGTCTTTAAGTTAAAATGGGGCCTTATTATTCAAGACCTTTTATGTGAGGAGAAGGATTATAAATTCAATTCTGGATTTAACATGTGGACCAGTGAAGAGAAGCCAATATGGGACAAAAATGCTCTCTTTCGATATTCTGGATCAGCTGAAGGCTTTTCAGGGAGCTATTAGGAAGGGATGAATTATAGTAGTCCACCCTAGAAGTAATAAATGCATGAATTAGCTTTTCAGCATCACTCTGAGACAGGATGTTTCTAATTTTAGAGATATTGTTCAAAAGCAAAAAAGCAGTCCTACATATTTGTTTAATACATATATTTGTCTATACATACATTTAAATGTTATTTGTTAGGATTTATATGTTTAGTATTGCTCTAAAATGTTGAAAATAAAAAAGAGAAAGTCTTGAAAGATAAAACTTAAACATAAGCTTAGGTTTATTGCTGTTTTGATTAGTTCTCACTTGTACTGTAACTGCTGCAAGGAGGCCCTTAAATAACTCAAATGACCAGCTTATCCAACTAGTGTCAATTCAGTTCAGTTTATAAAGTGCCAGTTAACAATAACGGTAATCTAACAGCACTTTAGTTTTAACGAGAAGTGATCTCCAGCAGAGCCAGGATGGGTAGTTATTTGCTGCAACTTGCTGGTGAGTGAGGCAGAAAGAGAACAAAACACCAATACAGGAGAAAGAAGACTAAAAAGGTGCAGTGATGGCATATTCAAGTAAACACATGGAGAGTAAAAAGAGAACAGTGGAAATCCCCCTGCAGCCTGGGTCTATAGTAATATAAGTAAGAGAAAACTCCCTTTTAACAGGAAGAAACCTCCAGCAGAAGCAGGCTCAGGGAGGGGCAGTCATCTGTCGTGAACGGTTGGGGCTGGGGAGAGGGACACAGGACAAAAGACACGCTTAACATTTCCACAAAGTAATTTTTCAGTATTACTCTGAGACTATATTAGGATGTTACCATTTTTGACAATATTTTATAGTATTATATTTCTCACGTACATCATCTGCCTTCTGGACTGTTTCATTGTTTCTTTAAAATGTTTCCGAATCAGCAAATATATTTCAGGATCTTTGTTATTGAAGCTGCTTTTCTCTCTTGTCCTTAGTCTCTGTTTAGTGCCAGTTACTCTGACTCTGTCCAACTGTTCCTTGGCTCAGGTAGATGTCGTCATTGACTTAAGACACAAAAGTGCCAGGTAAGTTATTTAATACAAGTGTATTATGTGTCAATCCCTAACATGATTACGTTGTAAGAAAAATTGAGCGAAAGGTGTTGTGGAAAGTGAATTTCACTTAAATAAGACTTTGTCATTGCATGTGTGTACAGGAGGAAGGCTTAGAGATACAGACATACAATGTCAAAAAGTGGCTAATGTAAAAAGTGGCTTTTGAGTGTTGAAGCCATGAAGTGAGAGCACACCAGAAGCACATGGAAATAGTGGTCTGTTTAGCAGCAACCAAGATGGACATGTGTAGGTCACTGCTTAAGTCTCACGTTTTTGCGTTTTCATACCCACGCCTCCTCCTTTTTGGATCTGTAATTGAGATAAATAAGTCCTTCTAGAGTCACAGAGGACAGTGGAGAGATTACGTAGCTGTGTTGCTAGGCTAATTACTTTGCCTTTTCAGTATTAAAATACAGTTAATATGTACAGTGGCTTGAGAAAGAAGTCATTCTTCATATCACTTTCTGCAAACTTTTATAATTAGTTTATTTTTAAGTAAATAAAATTAACCTCACAAATGTACTTCTTCTGGAAGAATGGTCAGAAATTCCCATAAACACACACACACACCTTGTGGAAAGCCTTCCCAGAAGAGTTAAATCTGTTACATCTGCAAAGGGTCGCCAACGTCATATTAAACCCTATGGATTAAGAATGTGATGTCACTCAAGTTCATATTTGTGTCAAGGCAGACAAGCAAATACTTTTAATAGTGTATTTGGCACTGTGAATGCTTTTTTTCTGATATTATCTAGTGATAAGGTGTTATCAGTCCTTGGTGGCATTTATTTTCAAAACTAACAAAGTGAACATATTTTCTAAACAGTTGTTCTATACATGTTTCTTTCAGCCCAGAATCTCTGGAGGTCCACAGCTCATTTGCTTGGGTGGGTCAAACCCAGTACAAGCTGCAGCTAAAGCCCAAGGAGGTACTGTGTCTAACACTGCAAGCCTGTTTCCTTCAGGCGGGAGTCTACAATCTCAGCACTCCACAAGTCTTTGCCAAGCCAGCTGAGCAAAGCACCATGTGCGAGACAAGTCAGCAGACAGCTAGTCCTGCTCTTATAATCATCAACAATGCCTGAAAGGAACTCAATGGCCTTCAGACACAAATATCTAGGCTTAACAGAGTCCACATGAACATACTTGTGCTTCTGATCAAGTGGACAGCAGGAAACAGATATTTTTTTAGTTCAATAAAAAAGATGAACAGAAATTGCAGATGAAATGTTCAGTTTGTGGACTTTTATGTTATCAACCAACAAATAAACTGTATATTTCCACATTACTTTTTTGAACTAGGCCCTCCCATCAACTGCTTATGCAGCCTTTTCCCATGCAGCCTTCATTACATCTACTGTTTAACTTATTCTGTTTTCCCATATGTCACCAGCATCTCAGATACCCTTTGGCATTTGGTATGCAACAAAAAGCCATTACAAAGTCATGTGGGGGACACATGCTGGCACTGGACCTGATCTATAATCGTCGAACAAAGTCAGAGACAAACTGCTGCACTTATTTTCAAGAAGTGTGTCCACAATTAGATGTCACTACTGGCAGTTTCTGTATCACTGGTTCAGTTTAGCTGGACGTACCTTTACTTCCCGACTCTATAGACTGTTGCTGTCTACTTCAACAACTCCAGTCTGCAAATTACTGAACTCTGAAGGACCCTTGATATTAAATAGAGCATTAGTTTTGTCAATTATTGCAATACTGTAACAAGAGCTGTTTACATCCTGAATTGTACACCTTTTTATTGAGTACCATTTCCTTATGCATGCATTTGATTTTGTTTCTAGACCAGTGAGTCAAACTGTGTGTTTAACCTCAACATATTGTGACTTAGCTCTTGTATGCACTTGACTTGAGATCTTTTCTGGAAATTATGTATTATATTTATATATAACAAATTGGATGTAAATAGAAAATAAAAAATCTAACTAATGATATGTCATTGCTTCTGTATATTTTTTTCTGGGAATTTTGGACTGCAGCAATCTATATTACAGAATTAAATATTCACATGTGGTGGATATTTTGTACAAAATGCAAATGTACTGTGTTACAGTTTAACTACAAAAATAAAAATGTAATATCCATGCATTTATCTAATTATTTAAACAGTTCTCTTTCATGGGAATTAATTTCTGATTTTATTTGTCTTGTTGAAATGTACATCATTTCATTCTTAATTTGGAAAAAAATTACTTTCAAAGTCATTAAAAGAGTACAAGGAAACAGCACTTTTTAAATCCTCATTGGTGTGTAATACATTGCACCTAAAGAACCCTTGTGTATCAGAGTAAGGTCACAGTAAATACATTATTTGATTAGCAGTTTAATTTGCAGTGTCTGAAGGGTTCTACCACTAGGTAGGATACCTAGGAAAATGCTATTAGAAAATTATGCAGAGAAAGGAATGAAAGTCAAACAGGAACTGACTTCACAACTTTTATTACTGGCCATGTTATTTGGAATTATCTCAAACACTTGACGATTATGCTACATTGAAGTGTTAACAATACAGTCACTTCCTTTTTTTTATGCTTTTTCAATGAATTTTTCTCTTCCCTTTTATTGGTTAATCATATATACATACAGTGGTTTAAAAATAAAGTGCTCATGAGACATGAAAAACCTGCTCTGAAGAAATTTCCTAGATTATTTTCACAATTAAAGTCATACAACCACCACCATGACTTCTATTCAATAGCTCTTCAGTTCTCCTTTGGGTCACAGGACTGAGTCCGTATCAGTCGTCGTCTTGTTGTGCCACAAGAGCTTCATATTGTGACGACTGTCTGTAGAGACAGTAGTGCTGAGTGATGAAAAGGATGTCAAACACGATGGAGAACAGACCCAGACCAAACTTTGTAGGATCACCAAATACCAGCTTCCACTCATCTGAGGATCAACACACATACCAAAGTACAATCAAAATGCTCCAACTGTCAGGTCAATACTATATTGTTAGTAAAAACAAGTAGGTGAACAAGGTGATCAGCTAATTTGAATTTTTTGTAAATATTGTTCTCTGAAAAGAATTTACCACTGCTAGAGTCTAATTAGAAGGCAGCAGAGCATCTTTTTGATGGTTCCTGCTGAGCTGCACTAATACTCAAAAACACATTTGGTTCATTTGGTACACAAGCATCAAGGTTCCAATATTCTAATTTGCCAAATAGGCTCTGCAGCCTTGTCCATGGGCCAGACGAGAAATACCTGTCAAATTTATCAGCATACTGGAATAGTACGCTTTGAAACACTACCTGTTAATGGTGATATACCCAAACAAAACCTAAGACTGTATTTTTTATTAAGAAAAAAGTGCTGAAAAGGTGTATAACAGTTTGTGAATCCTCTGGAATATTGGGACTGATCCTCTATGCCATCATTACACACAAACATGGATGTGATTAAATTAAAAAAGCATAAACAGTTGTATTCACTTTTTTATGGGGAATCCAATAATCCTAGGGTCCATTTCATGGGGTTCATTAATTATTTTTGAATGTACAACATACAAACTACTGTAATTACCATTGTTGTAAGACTGTAAGATCATCTGGAGAATACTGAAGATTCCACCAGTGAAATCCAGCAACACATTTCCAATACTCCATCCCTCAGTACTCTGTCTTCTGTAGTTCATGTATGCCTGGATATAAGTGAATATGACAAAGAACATTCAAGACAACTTGTTGTATTTATCAGGTTAGAAGTCTATTTCTCAAATGTGTTTACTGTAATACAATTCTGTATCATACTGCACTGTTCCTGAAAGCCAAATTAAAGATAGAGACACCACTACCATTGGTGGTGAGCATCAAAGCACATAATTAAAATCAAGGTCTTCCTACAGTATCGGAGCGCATTATTCAATGCACATTTTCTGGATGTTCCCAATTTTGTTTCTGACCACTGTGTGTGCATATCAAGCTTACCTGTGGTATATATTTTATAAGTGTGACTGCTAGTTTAATGTAGGAGAAATAGTAGAGGTAGTCCAACCAGGTGATTTGTTTGGCTACAGCAAGAAATAAGCTGATCAAAGCAAATGTCCAGCCAATCCCCAATAAGACCAAGGCTGTCCAAGAAATTCTCTGGCCCCCTCTCTGGAAGAAAAATGGCACAGTGAATTATACACCCAAACTGAGTCAGAGATATCCTGTCAAACAAACTGACCTCCGTATGAAAATGAAAATGGATTTCAAGAATCATATCATATTCACCAGTCTGAACAATAAAGTAATTACATGCTACTGCTCTGCTTTTTGATGTATCTTTAACTGTTTCTTTCGTTGTGCTGTCCAAGGCATGGTTACTATTTCAGAACAGTAAAGCTTTTGGAACAACTGCCCCAGCAGTAAGCCTTTAAGGTCTACCACAAGAGCTGTTTTTGTTAATCTAGCTATACAAAAGAAGAACTACACTACAAACTACACTGCAATGTTGGCTGTTGGGCCACAATGTGCTGCCAAAACAGCTCCAATGTCATTGATCATTCAAGTCTCTGCAACTCTAACGAAGGGATGAAACCTTGCAAAAGATACTGCGCTCACCTGGAGTGTAAATGTCTCACATCACTGTCACAAACCACTGACCCCTCGTGCCCTATGGATGGGGGTACTGTTAACGGTAGAGACTGCTCTCATTAGATAGAAATGTTTCATCACAAGATAAAGGGAGAATAATGGACTGATTTGCTGTTACTCTTCCTTCAGAGGGGACAAACAGTCTGAAACCATGCCACTGCAACCACTGCAACTGTTTTGTCACTAGTCTTTATGAGCATAATATAGGCATTTGTTATTGGTATTGTGCAAGTAAGGTAAGAGGTGAAACTACTCAAAGATTCTCAGGTGGTGTTACAGTGTTTCTAATGGTGAATAAGGTTAGTAGGTTTTTACTCTGTAACCTAACTTCTGTAGTAACTTCTTTTGCATGTGGCTCCAATTTCACTCAGATCTTGAAAAACAACCCCACACCATAATTCCCCCTCCATTTCGTAGTGAGGAAATTTCACCACTGGAATTGTTGCACAGATGGCATCCTATCACAGCACCATGCTGGAATTCACTGGGCTCCTGAGAGCTACTTACTTTTTCACAAATGTTAGCAGAAGCAGTCTACATGCCTAGGTGTTTGATTTAGCACTTTCTGAATTCTGGGACTTGAGACATCTTTAAATCACATACCTCATACACAGCAGCCTGGCTGATGTAAACCAAACACAGCAGGACAGCATGGAGACTGAAGAAAACATCATTAGCATTGACAGGGTTAATTCCATTAGGGTTCCTCTTCAAAAACTCCTCCTACAGGAAAGGCACCCAGCAGCTTAACAAATAGTATGTATGCATCAATCAAAACCTACTGTTACTCTATACAAAGCCAGTTCAGCCATTAGGTGAATAGTCCAGTGTAGTCATCAAGATATCAACAGATCATCAAGAAATACCATAACATGCCTTTAAATAGAATGTGTTGCATTAATTAACAAATTATACAGACAACATGTGTTTAAACCTTTGTCCACAATTAAGACTTTACTGTGAACCAACTTGAATTTCTTGGGAGCTCTAGAACTAAATATACCAGTTTGTCAAAGGCTGACACAGACAACCTTTCATGCTCACATTCACACCTGTGGGCAATTTAGAATCACCAGCTAACCTAAACCCAACTAACTGTATGTCGTGGACTGTGAGAGGAAACTGAATAACCCAAAGAAAATCCCATGCAAACATGGGGAGAACATGCAAACTTCACACAGAAAGGCCTGGGCGAAGGCAGATTCGAACCCAGACCCATATACAGAGGTAAAAAGGCTCATGGAGTTCTTCTCAAGGTGACATGGTGTTGTCTAGAACTATGTTTAAATACAACTATGTTTAAATCTGATTAAGAATTTAATTTTTCAAAGGTTTCTCCAGACTCACTGATACTGTGTAACTAGCATACTGTTCTCTACTGTCTCCACTATCTCCACTGAAAAGGCATTCTCAGAGGATGGGGTTACCTTTACATAAGGTATCCAGAACAGCCCAATATTGAAGACACTGTAAGCAATGAAACCCGTTAGGTTGAGAGCCAGGAAGTCAAAGTTGAGACCTACAACACTGGAGACAAACATGTTAGTTTTAATTTTGAGTAACTTTAATTTTCTCTATTTTCTATGCATGTCAAGCCTCATGACACATAACACCATGACTGGAGAGGAAGAGGAGGGAGGGAAGGGGTGGCAATGTTATTTTCTAAGATCCAACCCTGACTGCACTATGAGATCAATCTGGTTTATGTAACCTACTGAAACCTTCAAAAGTAACATTTTCACTTAAGTGATTCTTGAATTTAAAAAGTAAGTAAAGGAGCCACAGCCAGGTTGCCAATCTGTCACACGGCTAACACATAGAAACAGACAACTATTCACACGCCTGTAGTCATTTCAGAGTCACCAGTTAACCTAACCCCATGCATGTCTTTGGCCTGTGGAAGGATGGCAGAGTACCCAGGGGGAACTCACACTCACACAGACAAAGGGAGGCCATGCAAAATTGCACACAAAGGCCCCAGACTAGAGTCAGACCCAGGACCCTCTAGTTAACCAAAGCACCACCATGCTGTCTGTGCACAAACAAATCTGCAATTGACAAAAAAAAAAAAAAAAGATTCTATATAAGTTTATTTTTCTATTACCCTGAGTAATGCTCTATTCTGGCTTGCTTATGGGTCCTAGGATACTTAAGAGTAGAATGGGAGGCAGAGCCTTCAGCTCTCAGGCCCCTCTTCTGTGGAACCAGCTCCCAATTTGGATTCAGGAGACAGACACCCTCTCTATTTTTAAGATTAGGCTTAAAACTTGATCTTTTTGATCAAGTTTATAGTTAGGGCTGAATCAGGTGACTCTGAACCAGCCCTTAGTTATGCTGCAATGGGAACCCCCCTAGGCTGCTGGAGGCGTTCCCATAATGCACTGAGTATTTCTTTTTCATTCACCTCTTGTACTCTGTTTATACACCACTCTGCATTTAATCATTAGTTATTATTAATCTCCCTCCACCCCCCAATATAATATATTTATATTATCAAGGACAGATGGAAAGTTACCTTTTTCTCCTCCAGTTTTCCAAGGCTTGTGGATAAAAAGACACCGACCAGGCCAGAAAGTAAATCCAGCCAATCACTTGACTGATTACTGAGAGGACATTGCTATGGATGACTATGAAGCGGATCCTGACAGACACACTGGAAAAAAAAGGATATTGCTTACAGACACAAAGAAACTGGACTATATTGAGTATAAAAAAAAAATAAAAAAACTGGCAACAAGCATCAGCCACACTCTGGTGGACACACTGCATCTCACTCTGAGCATCGTTAGTTCTAAGTGGTGCAGGATTAATCGTTTCCAATCATGTTTCTCCTCGAGGTTGTTAGAGCAATATATTATAACCACCAATTCCAGAAGTTTTGTGTGAGAAAAAGGGACAGAGATACAGCATTTCTATGCACTTGTGCTCTGCTTTTTCAACCAATAGCTCATAATTGCTTTTACTCAATCACTGGAATGGAAAGGCCTCATAAATAGAAACCACAGTGACAGAAGGATTAAAAACTAAACAGTTTACGAGATTTAGACAGGAAATGGAAGGAGAAGACATTCAGTTATTGCATTCAGTGACAAATGATTCTCTCTTCAGGCTTGACTGATAGCAGAGAGAATTGAGAAATAGAGTGAATGCCACTTCAAAGCAGAAACCCACCTGTTGAGCTCTGTGTGGTTGGTAACCAGATATGTGGTCACTTGACCAACATCATGAGCTGTCACATTAAAACTGACAGAGGTAACCTGCACTGGCATCAACACCTAAAAAAAACATAGATTTTGGTCTCTGTTGTTTGTTACAGATGCAATTGAGAAAAAAAAAAGTATTTGTTCATTACAGGTGAGTGCCATTTTCATGCCAGATTCATCATAATCATACAACTAACAATACAAATACAGGAAAACTCATACCAAAACAATGTGGATGGATAAATAGTATGACAGGACAGAGGGAAAATATGTAAATTTAATTTGAGGGTTTACGGTCCTATTGATGGCAGTTTGTCCTCGGGGCTGTTGTCATCATAGCTATTTAATATTGGATTTTGACCATGTGTCTTACATACACAGATCCCAGAATTTTTCAGTGTGAATTACTATGAAATTTCTGTCAGAATTATTATTCTTAAACTGTTTAACTATTCAAGTGTCTCACACAGTGGTGAACAATCACCATCTTTGCTTCTGGAAAACCAAAACTTCTCTGGGATGCTCTTTTTATACCAAATCATTCTTTTTTAACCTTTCCGGAATCACAGTTGTATGTTGAGTTCACTGATGTTGCAAAGTTGTTAACAAACATCTATCTTGACTTTCCCAAAAGTATCCTAGGTAAAAGCATGCTTTGCTGCTTCATCTGTAGCATCATTTTTTTTCATATTTGGTTTCAGGTTTTCTTACCTCCTCAGGCAGTGTGATAATAGATGAGTAGTTCCTCTGGGAGCTAGAAGTTATATTTAGGTGAATGGCAGCTGACTGGTTGAGAGCTGTACTACAGAAAAACACAAAAAAACAGTCGCAACAATACGGATGTTAACAGCTTTTAATTGACATTTTTCCTGAAAAAGCAGCAATGCACAATTTTTGTATATTGTAGACTGTACTGAATTTCAAGCTAACGATGGACTTGGCAACGATGGACTTTTCTTCTTTTTTTTTCCTTGTCTGATGACTTTTTTATGCATGTATTGACAAGTGTCCTGATCTTGAAGATGGAACAGCTATCAAGCAGAGATGTCACATGTGCCACCAGCTATAGGATGAGACACCTGTCGCCAGTACCAGGACCTAATGGAAAAGCCTACAAACTGCGCCGACTCAAGCCGTACTGAGTAGGTATTAGTGAAAACGTGGCATTTGTTATAATACCACAAACAGTTGACTGTTGAATATTTAGTCCAAAAAAAAAAAAAAAAGTCCATGACTGGACTTGTTGCAGAGGTGGCATCTAATCACATTACCATGCTGGAATGACCTTTTCTTTCACAAATGTTTGCAGAAGCAGTCTGCATGCCTAGGTGCTTGATTTTATACACCTGTGGTCGTGGATGTGATTGGAACACCTGAATTCCGTGATTTGGATGGGTGAGTGAATTATTTGGCAATATAGTCTATCTGTACAAATCCTGCAAATAATTCAATGTGATGTACAAATGATAACTACACTTATCTCAACAGACCTCGAATTCAAAAACTTTCCCCAATGCATCATTATACGTGCATTACATGCTGAAAATACTGGTACTACACAAAAAAACTTTTTGGCAGACTGTGTTAAAATCTTGGTAGCACTTCACTTTCAAAGTATAGTAAGACAATCCAGAAAGAAATTCTGTATTTTTCTTATTTATTTGTTCATTTACATTCCTACAAATTATTTCAGCTAGTCTTGTACAAAATATATGGATGTGGACATCTATTTATTGTGAATTATCAATAAAGAAGGTGGGATGCTATGAATTCTGCTGGTGGTAGCCTGATCTTTAACTTTCTGTACAACTTGCTGTTCTTTGGAGTAGCTGCTCTACAATTGCTTCTGTTGTCTCAGAAGCAGTTTTAAACCTCTTTTCTACTGTTTTTAAGGTAACAGACAGACAACTAGTGGGCAGCCAGGAAAGAACAAATGAGCTAAATTGTTTCTTCAACAGGTTTAGTTCACAGCTCTCTGCTGCCTACTTAACCAACTTACCCCCAAAAGAACTCTGTACATCATATCTCCCTCCATCTTTACTTTGGAGTATAAAGTTCCTTGAGTTAAAACTTGTTGAGATTTGGCATACTGCATAAATAAAACTGAATTGAACTGAATAGGTGGAGTAGGCAGAGTGTTGAATAAGAATAAATTTGTTCTAATGGTCCACCTTAAATGGAGAAATACTGATGGCCAAAAAATCTAAATAAATAAAATCATGCCCATGTTTATGACTATATATTTAATATAGTTAATAATAGATATTGATGATTAATCTAATCAAAAAGCTTAAGCAGTCATTGCAGCTGCTCTGTTATCCCTGATGCTGTTGTCATGCAGATTACAACTCCAATCTTCTATGGCTTAGCCTGTCAATATTCCAGACTCCTAGATAAATAATGCCTCACACTGAAAGTGCCACAGCAACTCTAACACACGTTTTATTTTTAATAATAGAAAACCTATCTATATACAGGTACACTGTTAATATGAGTGTGTTCCTGTTGTTACCTGGAAGTAATGGTGATGGTGGCATTAGAGTATTCCTCAAGCGTGACAGCAGGAGGAGCTGACAAATTCACTCTGGACTCTGGAGCACAAGCAGAGGAGTCAAAATGAAAAAGAATGTTGGTAATTATCAATCATTACCCAACCAGCACAAAAGGTTAGCTATTTATCAATATAATGCAGATCTATTTACAACATTACCATCATCATAGTCATCATGAAGTTACTTCTTGCTTTAGATAAACTTTTTTCAATTGTTACATTTTTAAAATGTTATTTTGCTGGATGAAACAAGGTTCATGTCAAAACACAGGTAGGGCTTTTTTGAAGGCTAATCTTGTTTTGTTTTTTTGCCAGACATTGAGGTGTTAATTCAGCAGCCTCACATTTTATGTATTCTTCTACAGTGAAACTAATTAATTTATTGTAAATAGGCAAAATAGTCCTAACACTGTTACTCACCAGAGATGTTGGTCAAGCTCCATAGCACCAGCAGCTGAGCAGGAAGCCATCTTTTTACCAAGACTTGTCCAGACATCTTTGCAACCTTTGAAAACCTAAAGAACAAAAGGCATCGGAAACCAGAGCGATCCAATGGCATCATAAATATGCTGTGAAACAAAAGTACTAAACAGATACTGAAGGTAATACTACTACTACTACTAAACGCACAACGGCTGTAGGTCACTCTAATGCTCATTTTATTTAATTGAAACTTTAAATTTTCCACATTTATTTTTAACTAGTAATTAAATTTAGCTACAGTTTATCGTTTGTGATAAGCTTACCTTTAGCTTTGACGCAAATGCAAGAAAACACGTTTACCATTGATTAAGTGGCGTGTTTATCGTTGTGTTTACTGTCCCAAATCACAGCTAGAACTGAAAAGGTCCTGTTTTTTGGTAAGATCAACTCGATCAACATGTCAGAAATTTAATCTAAAATGCTGTTTTTCTGATTTAACGAGATAATTACCTCCGAGAAAATGTTTCCAAATTAATCACATATCTTAAAATACCAGGAGCTTTTATTGATCCGAGACCTTGATTTTATGAGTACCGAGTACGTAACGCATTCACTTATTTATTTCTTTGTTTTTTTACTCTTTATTTTGTTTTGTTTTTTACAATGACTTTATCTTACCTTTTTGGTCTCGAAGAATACCTTAAACATACACAGACAATACAATAAGACTGCGTTAAAGCAGTGAACGAATATCTACTTTATTCGAAGTTGTGAAAACTAACTTCACCTCAGCTGTTTTGTTACCAGTACTTCCCCATCAGGTCACGGGAGTTCTTCTTCTTCTTCTTCTTAGAGGCTTCTAGGTGTACTACTGCCCTCCGCAGGGTGAAGATCAACTATAGTTGCGGGTAAAGATGAGGCGACTGCGATTTGGCGCTATATAAATTATTTGAATTGAACGGTATAATAAGGTTCAGTGACAAGTTGTATTTTATGTTATTCAGTCACCACTGCGACTGCCCACAATTCTGACCACAGTCACTTCAGCAACCTGCCTCCAGCTCATCAGGGAGACAGCCCACCACGACTTTACCATGACTTTAAAACGAATGTAATTTTGGTTACGTCAATAAATAAAAAATAATAACATAGAAAGCATAAGTAACATTAGATTCGGAGATTGGTGACTTCTTCCAGCACACCACCTAAAATTGGCCGGAACAAGTCTCGACTGTATGTTGTTTTAGTGGGACCTTTATTATATTAGCTCCTGTGTTCGACCTTCTACTTGGCGCTTCCTGTCGAGGTTTAGCAGCGTTTCCAATTCTCAACATGTTTTTAATCAAGGTTTGTGCTTCACATGGTTTGTTATCAAGGTAAGACACATATAGGTTTTCTACGTTGAGTTCACGTTACTTGGATATTAAACATTCTTAGCTGACACTTAAGATTCTTTTAATTTCAAGAGGCTAATGTTAACCTTATACTTGCATGAAGAAAAGAGAAAAGTGCCGGTTAAACTGGATTTGCCAGTGGCATGCTTATTGTATTTCACGTGTGCGGATTTATTTTGTTGTGATCATGTTTCAGTGTGCGCAGCTGTGTGTGGCCTTTGTTCACCCGTTCACATCGGCTAGGCCAGGCTTCGCTACTCCACACGCAAATAGCTCAGCTCAACTCTAACAGGACGGCAGTAGTGTGTTGTGGTCGGCAGAGATATGAGAGGCTGTACCCAGTGATGTTGGTCCGTACGGATGGGTCAACAATCAGCATCAGATACCAAGAACCCAGACGCATCCTAATGGTTGGTATACCATACCCGAAGCCAGTAAAACAATCACTTTTCTATGCAAACGTATGGGCATCCAGCTAACTGCGAACAATTGTTGGAGCCAGATAAGTCTTTCTGTTCTTGATATAGGAATTTTCATCCTTGTATATCACTGCGAGTTCTCACACATTTTTAGAGACTCTCTCACACACAGCATGTTTAATTTCTGCCCACAACCTTTACAGTGATTTTTCAAATCTTTTGGAGAGCATGTGGGCCAATTCCACAAACATCACGTTAAATGTGATGAATTACAGTGAGAATGACAAAAAAAAAAAATCTTGCAAAAAATTAAACACATAAAAATGTTTAAGTGCACATTTTTTTTCTGTTATTATTTTTATTATTATTAGACAAAAATCAAGAACATATCAAACTGGCATGAGTGTCATAGAAATATAGTCTTCAAGGAAAAACAGAAATAGTGTTACATCATTAATGTCATTTTCTCAGACCTGTTTACCATTTTTCAGCTAGAGGACAAATGGTGAACGATTAATATTTTTATTCTAGTTAATGTTTTTCTAACAATCTGCTCTTTTGGAGCGCTGTGTTAAGTTAAAAATTTGTGGAGACAGTCTCATTGTTCAAGATATGATGCACAGTTCCTGTAGCACAAGCCTGTGAA
Organism: Australoheros facetus; assembly: GCA_030220045.1. Classification (NCBI taxonomy): domain Eukaryota; kingdom Metazoa; phylum Chordata; class Actinopteri; order Cichliformes; family Cichlidae; genus Australoheros; species Australoheros facetus. Next base: position 1,764 of record JASGAU010359329.1, on the reverse strand, counting down.
CATGTCACTTAATATTTTGCTTATGTAAGTTGTTTTTTTTTTTTTTTTATTCATGTGTCTTGAAAGATGCCAGTAAATCTCTCCACCCTGTCAGAAGAGGAACGTCGAGCTCGGCAGAAGAAGAGAGAAGTGAAGAAGCCGCAAAAACAAACGGTAGTCCAGTATGAAGATGACTTCACAGTGGACAAATACAGCCACTTGTGGAAGAAGAAATGACTTTTATACATGGATGAAAAGCATATGCAGGCAGTATCCCTAAAAACAAGATATGTGTGTTGTGACTACATTCAGTTGAATTCACCAACTGAATTCCACCAGTAGTTGGGAGAGTTTTCCTCAGGTTATCTCCACACCAGTTCAGTTTTTAAGGCTCCTAAACAGAGACCACTGCAGATCTTGATTTTAGTATGGAAGGAAAAAAACAGACATTTCAAAACAAGAAAGCAGACATTGCTTGACCCTTTGGGTCATTATGAATACTTCTCATGATTTTGTGTACCCATCACATGCCAGAAAACAGCCATGACCATGGCTACTGATGGATTTACTAATATATCAGTGGCTAAGCTCCATTTTGTCATGTCTGCATAAATGTGAAGGAGCCATATTAAGTATATATATATCAATGGTCAGTAATCTCTGCTTTCACGCATGTTAATATGACCAGTAAAAAAAAGTATGCTGCTGTTTCCATGATTTTTCACAATAAATTGAAAAAAAAAAAGGGTTGACTCATATCTTTTGATTAAAAATTGGAAGATGCTAAGGATTAGCCTCTCACTGTTTTATGTGGAACAAATTGGTCTCCACTAAAGCTGTCTGTACTTTTGATGTTTGATGGTTTCTTCACCCTTGATGTCGTGAACTCCACTGTTGCTCCCTTCACTGTTCCAGCCCATTTGACAACCAGTCAGTATTCAACCAGTTCATAGGTCATACACGCATAGGCCACCGACATACACTTAGGATTTTGGAGGACTGCACAGGAACATTTCTGTGGTGGTTGAAAATGCTGTAAGCTGTACAAATGTAAACTTGTACACAGATGTACATATTTATGGAAGGTCAATGTGAAAAACATAGAGCTGCTGTCAAACCCAGCAAATAGTAACCTACAGGGAAAATTCCCTAAAGGTTCCTGAAGGTCACAGTTTGGAGAATGTTCTGAGAAGGTTATTTTTGTAGAACCTTTAGGAGATCTCCAAGGAACATTTTCTGCAATTTTCCTGAATGTTACTTTTGTGGGACGTTCTCCAAAATGTGACCTTCAGGGAACATTAGTTTGTTAGTTTTGTAGAACCCCTGAAGTTCCTACAAATCTATCCTTCGGGAGACCTCCAGGCAACATTCCCTAAAGGTTATATTGCTATAACATTTTCCAAAGTGTGACCTCCAGGTGTCTTCCAGGGAACATGAAGGTCCTCTGAGGTTATCACATAACCTGTTACAATTATACAGGTTAAACAAATTTAGAATTGCATTTTAATTTTTATATATATATGCAAATATAAGCAATAAATGTAATAATGCTATGAAATAATATATATGTCTTAGAGCATCTCAGCCAAAAGGTTCTTGACTTTGAACATCAGTAGACAACAGTCAAAAGGTCACTATTTACATTTTCATAATATTTGTTTTATCTGTTCAGCTTGTTTACCCTTTCCTAATTATTTTGCTGAGTTCATCAAATAACTGCTAATGCATAATGTTTATTGTTGCTAATTAAGCTGTTGCTAATTTGTGGACTAAGTTAATATATAT
>JASGAU010359321.1:17458-30926 GCA_030220045.1 Australoheros facetus | reverse complement strand
CCCCCCCCCAGTCAAGACAGAGGAAAGTTTGCTCCATGGTCACCTGATCCACTCAAGTTAACAGTGATTTAAGAGCTTAATTAAAAGGCCAAAATATGAGATATCACTTCCCTTGCTTAACAAAGGTCCACAATGTAATATCTATGGTTCTGCTACCATTAAGCTACATGAAAACAAATAAATACTCATAACCAGGAGATCTAGATTACTTAAATAGATTTTACCCATTAGAAGGGGAATATTCTTCTAATTTTCACCATCATAACCGTAACACTTATTTCTAAGTTAAAGGGATTGGAGTATTTATGTTCTAAATGTTTTCAGGTCTAAATACTTCGGAAGCATGCGCCTTCATGTGTCACAATCATATCAGATTTTCTACTAGTCTAAAGGTAGCATGGGTGAGAGCAAAGGACAGAGATATGCATTTAAAAATATCAGAGTACAATTCTATCCTTTACAGCAAATTATTTTGGGAACCCCTTGGCTACGAGTAGGGTCCACTTTGAGAACCACCGCTTTACACTGGTGTACAGTAAAGCAAACAGCACCAGGTTTTGAATATTTTGTTTTACATTTAAATTTAGATATTCAAAATACAAAACACTATAAAAATCTGGTAATCTTCAAATACTATGTTGCCTCACAAGATTGCAGAAATGTGAACACAAATACAGCTGTGAGGGTTAAAGTATAACACATCAAATGGCTGCAGATCAGTGATAGGCCCCTTTATCACAGTTAATGAGCCAAGCTGCTGGCTCCTTCTTTCAAAATGCTTCAACAGTCTCTGCTCAGTTCACTTCACTCCAGTAATCCATAAAATGGTCTGTGTGGCCGTCACTCCAGTCTTTGTGTTTGCCCGTATTTTCCATTTTCTGCACATCTGTGTCATAGTCACTCAGGGGTCTTTCAGTTCAACCAGAACTATACAATGTTTGTGCAATGAATGTTACTAAAGTGTGGCTCAACATAATTTCTGATTTTTTTTTAAACTCGCATTTCTTTTTCTTCTTTGAGTTTTATGTAGTTTTTAGCTTGTCTCTGAATTTTTTCCAATCCCAATCCCTCTGAAGATTATCACTAAATCTTACATTTATATTCTCTAGAAGTCACTTAATCTTACAGAGTGGTAACACTGGCAGCTTAAAGGCTGTCACAGTGAAAATCAATTTGCAGGAAGATGTTTTTCCCCTAGTTTGACTCAGCATGCGCATCAACAGTATTTACAGATCAAGTCCAGATCTTTTATCTTCGTGTTTTTGGTATGTTTGTTTGCCTGTTTGCTAACAATATTACAGCAAAGCTACCAGTCTGATTCATATCAAATCTGCACAAAAGATGGTCCTGATTTATTTATTTTTTTTGCCATTATTGGGTCAAGGTTAGAGGTCAGAGGTCAAGTTTTTCTGAAAAGCTTGTGAATGCGATGGTTCAAAAACGATATGAGGTAGGATGTTAAAATTCCCACCAAAGATGCATCTACTAAAAATCTTAGGCAAGTTCAAATGTCGGCAACCTTGAGCTAACGGTCTAGGTCAGAGGTCAGGTTTTCTGAACATCTTGTGAACATGATAATGCAAGAACAAAATATGGGCATGGACAATAGAACCTATGTGTTATCTCGGTGATTCACTATTTGGGCAGTGGCATGTTGTTCAAATGTTCAAATCAAAACATCGGGGCGCTGGGGGCGAGGTTTGTCCTCTGATAACAGCCATACTTTTGGTAAACCCCTTTACTTAAAGCTGACATCCACATCTTGATTGTTTGTTTGAAAATCCACTGTGGTCGTGCAGAGGCAAAATACAAAAAAAAGTGTGTCATTGTCCAAAAACCTATGGTCCTAACTGTAGGTTAGTGAAGCTCCAAGTTTTAAATAGAAAGCAGACAAACCAAAACCAACCCAATAAAACTTGGTATTACAAAATTTTGCCTCTTACACTTAAGAGAATGTGACTGATATGACAGTATTTTCTCCCCATTTTTGTCACATTATATTTCAATAACCTGTGGAGAATATTTCAGTTCACTGTACAGGAGACTGATATAGTGATAAAGCACTTGTTTATTCCCCCCTCCTTGCTCCTTGTACACATAAACATCTGATTTAAATCCACAACCATTATATAACTGCCATACAACACAAAGTCTGACAACAATCTGCATTTTTTCCCCCAGATGTAGTTATATTTAGCTTATCCCTTTACCTTTCTAACAGATTATGTGGCTCATTAATTCAGCTCCAGTGGAAGATGAGAACACCATGTTCAGATTAAATTAAGATTATCTGCAGATTTTAGACCCTACCATAAAGACAATGATAATCTGGAAAACCAAAAATAAACCAGATTTCTGTTCCACACGCATCACATTCAAATATGAATTCAAACCACAACAGAAACCAGCTCGTGAAGCAGCATCGTAGCCCTCGTGTCTCTTTAAGACAGTGTATTACCAGCAGGGACTGAGCCACTGCCACGGCACTTGGGCTGCTGTGCCAAACACACATACCCAAAAATCACTAACTAAGCCAAAGCCAAACTGGCACAAGACAAGTGCATGAGCAAGCGAGTTTCTTTTTTCCACTCTTACACACACACACACACACACACACACACACACACACACACACACACACACTATTCCAAACAGAAAAACCACAACCCACCCGCAAATGTCACAATCAAATACACTAATATAACTCATCGCACCACAACAAAGTCAGGACTCAGCAAATACAAACATATTGCAGCACAGAGCTTCTTGTAAAAATCAATCAGGAAAAAAAATAAGATGCTGAAGAGCTTTTGGCAAAAACAAAACAGTGAAGCCACATGCTTATTTTCTGAAAACAGAATTAAATTTCTCTCTCAGTTGTGGTTAGATTTTCTTTCCCCCCTTACTTGTTCTCGTTGGTCGCGTCATATCGAGGCATGGGATCCACATCGTTGCTATTGACATCATAGCTTGCCTTAGGGTCCTGGAGCAGATACAGAAGTTAACACAAGTATATCAAAACACCAAAGCGACTGCTGTAACGGTAAAGACCATGGGGAAATGTCAAGTAAACAAGTTAATTCATTAGCAGAGTAGGTCCAATGCTATGAGTGAGAGTGTGTGTGTGTGTATAACTGGCTTGTAGATCAACAGAAGGCTTCTCTAACCTAATCAAACAGTTCATATCAACACCACTCACAACAGTTTTGTAAATCGAATGCAATCAAAGCTAACTCAATCTGCCGGACCTCTCGCCCTTTGGCATAAACAAATCCAAGCATTAAGAGTAACTAATAACAGCCATGCAGGCGCTGCCAAACAGGGTGTGAATCATTTCATCTGTGCAGCTGATTTATGGCCTTACCTGCTGCCTCAGGCCAACAAGTTACTCCAACTATCAGGTCTTGGTCTCTGAGGTAGACATACCTCAGCATGCATACACAGTAAAGTATGTAGCCACAGACAGATAAACATGTACACGCAGCATACCTGCACATCGGCAGGTTTAAGGAAGTTTTCCTCTGAAATGGCTTCACAGATGCATGATTATCTGATCCGCATGGCAGAAAATATCATAATCTAGTTGATCACATGACTCCTGTCTTTTGCAACATGACTTAATTACATGTTAAAAAGGGACACCCTACTTACAAAATATAATTTCTATTATTAAAATCACAATTATAATCACGTGGGGTTTTTTTGGTTTTTGTCTTATTTTGTGCATTTTCATTTGTGCCTTTTTCATAGTGTAGCATCCTAAGTGGCTTTTTTGATAAGAAAGGAGCACTGATTTGCTATATATTTACCAGAGTACTGTGAGGCAGACTCATAGCCGCTAATGCAAACACGTGCAAAGGCACACTGACTTAAAGCCAATATGCACACACACACTGCCACTCATAGCCAGCCTACACGTGCATACATACACACTCACGTAGTTCTGATAGAGGTCTGGGTGGTTCCTCTCAATGCCGTCATCTAGTATGGTCACCACCACGTTTTTACCCGTGTAGCCTCTCTTCCATGCTCCCATGATGTTCATATCCGACTGGCAATTATGGACATCATCATTGCAGTGCTGCAGAGATGGAAGCAGATGGTGAGAGGAGAGCAGGTGGAGAAACATATGAGATGGGAGTTTAGGAACTCCATCGTGGTCTTGCAGATGTTCAACTTAGGTTCTGAGTGTAACCATGTGACTAAATCAGAGCAAGCAGGTGCGTTATCATTTCATTTAGTGATGAACAATCTTACTTTAACAACTCCAATCAAGCTAAAGTCTGGTGTTTTGGAAAAATATCTCATAGTGTGGTTCAACCATTAAAGAGTGTTATATACGTACACAAATACAATAAAATCTAACTGCAAGTACACGCTGATCATCAACCAGTCATTACTTGCTGCCATTCAAGACCTGAATGATGTCATTTCAAAAGGGGTGCCAAGAATAGGGATGGGAATCCAGAACCAGTTCCAACTGAGAACTTGTTCCAAATTGTCCAAATCACCGGAATCCTATGCCTCCGGGCTTACTAATTCCTTTTGTCAATGCTGGCAAGCTTTCTGACAGTTGGGGGGGGTCGCGAAGAAAAAAAAAAAAAAAACACCAATGGCATCAAGCTCGTGGCAGAGGAGCTTCTGTGCACCTGAGTGTTGAGTCTTTTCTTGTTCAAAGCTGGGTTCCAACTCAAAAGCAGTTGTGCTTCTGGTGAAAAACCTGTGTGCTTTGTCCTACTCAGAGAAAACTGATCAAAGGCAGGAAAAAAATTTTCTGAAGTTGGTCTTTTTGTTAAGGTGTCATAGGCAGGTTGTCAGCTATGGTAAAACAATCAGTTGTCAAATGCATGTTTGTTCTTTAAGCAAGACCACTTTGGAGGTAATATCTCAAAACCTGGCATTATTTCACTGCATAAATAATAAAAAAAAATATGGTGCTGTTAAATACATGAAACAAATTGGCAGTAATTAGGAGCAAAGGAAACTGGTGAATTTAAAGTTTAAGGACCTTTTTTTTTTCCCCAGCTACCTTCACTTGACTATAACGTCCTATTCCGCTGGCTCTAAATGGTCACAACACATCAGCTTTTCTCATTATAATACAGTTACTGTTCTGCAATAAGGCCCTAACTTAATAAAGACACTTTAAATCCAGAGAGGGACTTCGATCGCCAATCCTAAACTATTATCCTGGATCACAATGTGTGACTGACACATAATTTGGAATTCCAGCAACCAAAGACATCCATCCATCTTCTTAAACATTTATCCAATTCAAGGCTGCAGGCTGAAGCCTATCCCACAGGGCTAAAAGGCAGCACAGGTCGCCAGCCCATTATAAGGCTAACACAGAGCGACAAAGAAAAAGTCCCATCCACACCTGCAGCCAATTTAGATTCACCAATTAAGCTAACATGCATTATCCTTGGATTACAGGGGTTACAAGGGCAGCTCCCGTGCTCCCAGAGTTGCACCACCACGCTATCTGCAACTTGTTGCTGGAGCGCAACAATTCAAAAGGCATTCATCAGCTTCATACTGATATCATTTCATCTCACACAAGGAGGATTTTATTAGTCCCACCTCCCACACTATCATCATAAAAATAAAAAAAAAAGCTACATGGTCACTGTTGTTGCGTGTAACGTTGGCATTTCAATATCGTTCACAGCAAATCTTATTCAAAGGCACGTGTCACAAGCTATAATTCATTTTCTAAAGGTTAAAGTGACATTTAGATGTCTAATGTTTAACCCTAAATTACTGCCTCACACACTATTTATTGATTGAAAGCGCTTTGCTATGCTTCTCACACAAGTCAATAAAACCCTATGATTTCTGACGATTTGTTTGAAACAGTCAGTCAATGTCTCAGCCAAAGGCTGTATAAGGCAATTTTGTTAGAAAAGACCCGGAGGAAGTTTGTTTTTCCACCTAAGCTTCAAAACACACATGAAGTTCAGAAAGTCTGGAAAATATATACAGCCTCTGGTCAAAGTATGAGCAGTTATCTATACTGAGTTAACAATTGACAGAGCTGGGAACACTGGACTGCTCACACAAACGTATAAAGAGCAGTGATCTGAGGGTGTATGCAAACAGAAGTGATAAACCGGCAAATCTCTGCAATGTGAATCTGAAGCATGTGTACAAACGACCAAGCGCACAAACAACACAGCAAAGAAAAAAAAAAAGCAATATGCAGAAACAGAAGCGCACACATGTCTCTGTGACAAATACTTACAAATAAACAAAGAACCTTGTCCCTTAATTTCACCTGGAGTTCAGATAAAGGCTAAATTTCATCATTAATGCCGGGATCTTCCTGGCTGAGGATGGAATGACGAAGCACAAGTCAAAAATCATAAGGTTACCTTATTTGAGAGCAATCTAAGCAATAATTCCCTAATATTTCTCATCATCTGATAATCAAAACAGCATGTTATATTTTTAGTCTTTTTTTTTTTTAAATGGAGCTATTGCAATATGGCTCATTTTCCTTCAGCTCTGCATGAAATCTCTTTGTGGAGGTGTATAAAAGTGTATCTATGCAGCAAAAAAAAAAAGCACCTGCATCACCTCTTCCTTCTGTTATTTAGTGTAACACACACGCGCGCACACGCAGACAAATAAATCCCTCAGCTCAACCACAGTAATCAGGACAATGCCATGACCTAAGCTGACCTTTGACCCACAAACTGGATAAATGTGAGCAAAGAACAGGATGCAATCCTCCTAGCAGACTAGATGAGTGTTGTATATACTCAGCTTGTGGGCTGCAGCCCATGTAGTAATTTTTTTTTCAGGTTTTTCAGATAAGATAAAAAAAACTGAACCAAACATTGAAAATATGATGATTTAGGCAAAAATAAAACTTTGATTAAAAAATTACTTAGGCCATTATTTTAAGAGGGTGACAATGTTATCTATAAACCTGGTATAATATACACTGGACTTACAATATACCACATACTGTTCCACTTGGCGTCATTGTAGAATATGTTGTTTTGGGCTGGGCTACTATGGGCGGGGCTTGACAGGGAAAGGGGTGGGGCCGGTCTGTAATCCCTCTTGATCCTCCTCTTCACCACCTGCTGCTGTATCCACTCCACCTGAAACACATAAACAGAGACAGGAGATACTGTAACAGAAACTGTGGAGGCTTAGGATAATAATACAGAGTAGCAGAATTACGCTGGACATGACACAACCAGTCAACAGGTGGAGTTCCTATGAACTGAATAGTGAAGGTGAGACAATATTTTAGGAGGATTTTAAAAAGTGCAGCTTTAATAAAAAAAAATTTTCTTATGTGATGAACACAGAGGACAAAGATAGAAACTACCTCCAGAGAATATACTACACTATACCCAACCAAGCAAGACAGAAAAAAAGTAGAAGGCAGTAAAAGAGAATTGTACTTTGCCATGGTTAAACTGTGAGTCTAGATTACATTTTGTTTCCTTCACTGTAGAAAGAGGCACTGCCTAAGGGGACAGTTTTTCTGCCAGTCCTCAGCCTTAAAGTAGTTTCATCCCTATGGACTGTCTATAAATAAGTGTAACAAGGTTTTATGTGCTATCTCCCCTTTTAAAGGTGGTAAAATGAGACACTGCAAGCCAAAAAAAAAGAGAGTCCAATATATGTGAGGAAGCCTCATAGTAATCATGATTTATTTTTAAAGAGTATAATTTTAACCCTCTCAGTGTTACATTTAGCCTCAGGGTTCATCAGTTCACTTCTCCCTTTCTGAAAAATGGACTAACACACACACACACACACACACACACACACACACACACACACACACACACACTAAAGGCTGTAACGCCTCTCAGGTAACATCAATCTCTCAAATGTTATGGGCTCGCTTCAAGGCGCAGAGGCATTCCTTGGCAGGAGTCTCGTCCAGACTTTAAGGCGGAATTTTCCGATTTCAAAATCAGCGCTGCTGGATCCGAACAAGAAGGCTGGACCCACTTGCACGGCCCTGGTCAGCTCCTCTTAAAATCCTCAAACCTTGTGTTTAGTCTAGAACACTTCATCTGTCTAAAAAGACTCGATCAGGGGTTTACACGGACCCAACAATGTTAACACAGAATCTGAAATATTAGCAGGCATGTGACTGGCACAAAACAGTGCAGTACTATCTGAGATGTAAACATTTTTGTGATAAATGATTCAGGGATTCTCTGGGCCAAGTTTTCCCCTAAACATAATTGTGCAAGAGTTTTGAAAGATTTTTTTTTTTTTTTAAGTTTACTCTGGGAATAGTGCATATTTACATGAAATGTTGAGGTAGTACTTCTTTATACAGCATTTTCAGAACTGCGCAATCTTTCTGAGATGCTTGCCACAGCATCTTCAGTGTCCACCTGTATACACAATGCATAGACAGCAGATAATCAATAGAATAATTTTCACTCTGTGAGTGTTTTTGTTTTGTTGCTCGGTTCGACAGTCCCAGAAATCTGAGGCTTTATTGACCTGTGTCCAACTGTAAAAGACAAAGCATTTCTCCACATCAATACAGCTCCAGCAGACAGAGGAGGAGAAGAGAAGGAAAAAAAAGAGAATAGCTGCCATAATGACTGCAGAGTGATTATCTGCTCTCATGCACTGAAACACTCTGCCAGGCTCTCTCCGGAGAGTTTGAAAGCGAGGCAACAAGACAAGATGAGAGGAGAGGCGATAAAGACCTGAAGAGAACGAGTCCTAGGAGAGTTAATAATAAAAAAAATAAAGAGCTGGAAAGGAAGGGGAAACAAACAGCAAGAGAGGCCAAAAGACAGCAAGTGAAGGAGGATAATTGAGCTTATAAATAACTGATTTAATAACTCAAGTATGTACCTCTTTAAAGATTGTGAAGGAGGGAGAGGAAAAAAATTGGAGATGATGTAATTCAATAAATGACCTCCCAAAAATAAAAAAAAAAGGAAGATAGGAAAGTAATGGGGAACCAGGGCAGAGGGAAAGATAAAGTGTAAAAAAGGAAAAAAACCCTGTGAGATATTTTATTTTAGCACAATGCTTCTCCCGTCTGCCAAGGTCTCAGCTCATTTCACTCCAGCTTCTATCAGGACCATCAGCTTCAAAGCAACCGTTTACACAGCCCATTAGCCTCAAAACAACACTGTCATCAAGAATTGTGCGCGAGTGTGTCTGCGCGAAACCACTGGTGTATCATTACAATTTGCATACATTAGCATAGCATCAACCACAATCTTTGATCAGCGGTGTAACTCTTAACTGCTCTTGTCCGCAACTTGACAATTTCAAGGAGGTCTGCCTCGTGTAGCCGCAAATCCTCCCTCACCGCCATCACAGGCGAGACAAACACTTCACAAATGGCAAAAAGAAAAAGAAAAAATTATTGTGCTGAAGTTGCAGTTAAATGTGCCATTTGCCTCAGATGTCTTGGACAAGAAACACATGTTCAGAGGAATTTAAAAGATTTTGTAGTAGTGGCTTAATGAAAGAGGACACCAACCGCAGAACTGGAATTTTAAATGCTTCTGCATGCTAGCAAGTGTAGACCCTACTGAAGCGCCTTTGAGCAAGAGACTAAACCTACCACCTATTGTGATTTAATACAGTTTCTTACCTAAAAACTTAGTATGGTGAATGAAAAGGGCTCAGCTGAAACACAGAAGCATGCTTCTTCTTTGCAGATGAGGCATTTTTGCAGACTGGGTTTTCCTCATTTTCACAGCTCTCAGTGACAAAGCCACACATTTTTCTGTTTAAGAAGGCTAAGATGATTTAAAACATTTGTGGAAAACAAAAGGAAATTATTCAAGCAAACTCTGACCAACAATATCAAAATGAGTACAGCCTCCTTGATCTCTTGGATTGTGAACAAAGGTAAACTCTTATTCTGATGTATTTCCATTACCTGAGGGGGTCTTTAAACATCTTTCAGCAGCTTTCACCAAACTGTTTTAATAGCTCACATGGCTAAATAGCACAAGCTATTATTATTATTAATAACCATTGTATACTTACACACTGTTGCTTACACCAACACAAAAATACTCAAAAAAAAATGGTTAGAAGATGCTTAGATAAACTGTGTATTTCACCACAGCTTTGCTAACATACTGACCCTGCAGCAATTACTCTGCAGTGACTGTCACATAAATCATATGCCTTTCTTTTAGTATCTCTATGTCATATCTATGCCTCCATTATTAACACAAAGAGCTCAGTGGGTGCAGTATGTTGGCTATGGGGGTGCTATATGTCAACATGAGATCACAGACATTTCTATACAAAATTCTTTACAACCTGAAACCTAAGCTAAAAAGGTCCAGAGGTTTCAATGCTGGCATTGATAACATCATTTCACTACTGATGGCATCTATCCATCTATCCATCCATCTGTCCATCCGTTCCACTTTTCTTAAGAAGGGCTGATAACTTACTTCTTTTCTTTCCTAGCAACAAAAGGCCTTCTAAAAAAAATACTGCATGGCTATAATATAAAAATACACATTTCAATTGTCTCCTAAGAGGATGTGTGTCTCTGCTAAAAATAAATAAAATGGACATAATGCAGCCTGGTCTTGGAGCAAAACATGAACCTGTTATGAAAAAGTAGTCTGGTTGTTTGTGTTCATGGAAAAGGGCAAATTAGTAAGTAATGCATTTCAATAAGGAGTCTATTTTGTGTCTCCAGCACGCATCCTGCCCAAAGCGTATAGACCCAAATATATGAAAATCTGAGGTGTACAAATTGAACTTGGTGGTAGTGAAATGATTCACTGCAAAATCAACCTGCACCTCCAGCTGCCAAATGTGCACTTTTTCACCTTTTAAAAGTGGAAAATATTCATTTCATGTATACATGTACACGAGCATAGGAGACCATGCAGATGAAAAATTGTGTTCAGGGACAAACAGCGTTGTCAGTTTCATGTTCTGGAACACACACACGCACATACACAAAAAGAAAAATTATATTTGTGTCCAGAAACAGGAATCAACAGATTAAACTAAGCTGTCGTGAAACTGCGCTCTATAACGTGCATGTGTTTAACCCTTTTCTGACCCATTTTATGATAAATGTGTCATCTCAGTAATATAAGTCTCAACTTTATACTGCTAGTGCTACAGTTGATGTTGCATTTCTTTACTTGGATTCATTTTTATTAAAAATACATCTTTATCCTCTCTTTTCTTGGATGACCGGAGACAGATAACGGCATATGTAACAGTTTTTCTGAAGCCAGTGAGAATAATGCCATCCTTTATTGTGTCTGGTAAAAATCACTCACTGATAACAGCCTGCAGTTATACACATCAATTGTGTCATGAATGTGAGGCGCTATCCAAACAAAGCCAATATTGCCCTGTATTATTGCCTCTAAAACTTGCCCATGTATCACTGCCATTGTGTCAGTGCCAATTTCTCTGGCTGGCTCTGGGGCATAATGACCTCGTCCATTCAGTTAACGGCAGCCTGGTGGAGCAGAGGAATGATCTGGTAGCACCTGTACCTCTGTCACCCACTCTTTTCTCCCAGTCTGATTCCCTCTCCTATCTCACTTTCTTTTTTAAATCTCTTTCCTCGTCAGCTTCTTTCTCCCCATCCCTCCTTCACTCCATTTTTTGATCATCTTCTCTGCAGATGCCCATTTCTCTCTCAGATGGGCTGTCTTTCTCTCTCATTACCACTCCAATCCCCTTCCTCCCTCCCTCGCTCTCACTCTCATTCACTCTCTGCGTAAGGGTTTGCAGGTGGCTCTAGCTGGCTGGGTCAGTAACCAGGGGAAACTGGGGAAGAGTTCACTTCAATAGAACAAATGGGAACAAATTGATCCACTTTTACTGCTGTTTGTGTGACGATGTTTGAGCTGCAGGCAAAAGAAAAAAAGTAAGCTGGGGGGTTTAAAAAAAAAAAAAAAGCCAAAGGCTAGTGAGCAGAACACCCACTGAAACCTTCATAGCAACAGGAGAAACCAGTTCTCGTCCTCTTTCAAGGGAAACTCAGTCCAAACCCAGCCATCACAAACGGCAAGAGCTGAGCTGGCTAGCTGTAGGTGCTCCTCTCAAGGCTTTGACTATTTAATGGTTCATTTGTTAAACAAGTTCAAGGCAAAAATTCACGAGTCTCGGCTTAATGGAAATTTGTACCTGGGACTAAGCGGAGTCTTTCATCTCTAAGGGTATGCATATTACCCCTGAGGGCCAGGATAGCTACACTAGATGTTTTCTCCTTAATGTAATGAGCAGCCTTGTCTTCTACATATTTATGAATACAGTGAGCTCTAAAGGCATCTGTGTAGTGGAAAAAAAAATTCAGTGAGCCATAAGAGAAATATTGAGCATATTTTAATTGTTTAACTGTTTAAGTAGATATGAGCTCATTCAGTTAGTTTTACTATGTGGTATACCGTCTTCCTGATGTGGCAGAGCAATAAAGCTTTCAAATTTAATTTAGTTGTTACAGCTATTTTGCAGTTTAGTCTATCCCGGTGAGGATTCAGCTGCAAACCACACCTGGCTCTCAGTTTTCATCCACATGTCTGAATAGATGACTTCAAGTAAACAAGACTCTTGCTAAGTGAAACCGGCTGGAAGCTCCATGTTCCTCCAGTAAGAAGGCGTTCAGCGGTTGTTTCTCTCTACTAATCTCTGCACACACATCAAAAGGACATTACAAAAGGAGAAAACAACCACTGCTGTGCTGTAATTGTTGTTTACAGTAAACTTGAAATGGCTGGAAATAGATTTCAGGCAAAGCAGACTAAGTATGCTTGAACTCGCCTTGCAACAAAACCTAAAGTGAATGGCTAAAACAACAAAAGAGTCTGCGGCTGTCCAAACTCCCAATATGAAGGAATCATAAGCATGCGTCAGCAAAACTGAGCAAGGTGCTGAGTGCTGCTTTATATATATATAAAAATTTAAACTCTAAACAGCCAATCATGTGGCAGCTACTCAGTGCATTTAGGTATGTAGACATGGTCAAGACCACCTGCTGAAGATCAAACCAAGGATCAGAATTAGGAAGAAATGTGGGCTACAGCAGCAGAAGACCACACCGGGTGCAACTCCTAAGAACAGCTAATAACCGGCTTTCTAAAACTCCACAACAGAACATCTGATGAACATCGCCTGGTCTGATGAGTCTTGATTTCTGCTGTGAGATTCGAATGCCAGGGTCAGAATTTGGCATAAAAATCACGAAAGCATGGATCTATCCTGCCTTGTGTCAACAGTTCAGGTTGTTGCTGGTGGTGTAATGTGAGGCTGCTTTCAGTAGGATAATGACCCATGTCAAAGCTCACATCATCTCAAACTGGTTTCATGAACACGACAATGAGTTCACAGCACTCCAATCTCAATCTACTGGATCTCAATGCAGCTGAATGTGAAGATTGCACATGGCATTGAAACAACGTCATTTGAATAAAGATTAGTTAGGCATTCGCCATCTATTCAGTGCTAGGGCAAAAGGGTATTT